>BQNB010113328.1:6519-21961 GCA_026074375.1 Tanacetum coccineum
TATATTTCTCTTGATTGAGAAGTATTTTGGAAAGAATTCTTACGGGATTATAACTCTTTACGTATATATATTTGACTACAAAATCAGGGCGTATCACCACATTTAAGGGTTAAAGAATGATCATCGTTTCTAAGCGTTATCTCTCCTTCATACACATCTATTAAAGCATGAGCTGTCCTAAGAAAAGGTCTCCCGAGTATCAATGGTATTCGAGGATCGACTATGAAATCGAGAACAACAAAGTCGGCCAGAAAGTAAAACTTTCCTACCTTGACAAAAATGTTCTCGGCTACACCGGTTGGTTTGGAAATTGTTCGGTCGGCTAATTCTAACACCATTTTAGTATCATTTAGGCCCGGGAGTCCAAGCTTTTTCCAAATGGAAAGAGGCATGAGATTTATGCTAGCACCTAAATCGGCTTGGCTACTCTTTCCCATGGTTGGATCATCAGGATGGCTAGTGGTCTTTCCTTTCCGGTTGTTTCCCCCTTCTTGGGTGCCTTTGGCTTGTCATTCTGTTTTAGTTCTTTAATGAATTGTGACAATTTACCTGCCTTGATCATTTCATCTATCTGCTTTCTCAATTGCATGCATTCATCCGTACTGTGGCTTATATCCGCATGGAATTCGCAGTATTTGTTTGGATCCCTTTTATCCACAGGGGTTACCATTGGTGGTGGAGCCTCGAATTTTCCTTTTTCTAAAGCAAAAATTTCTTTCAGGGTCTTTGTAAGGAGTGAGAACCTGTCTGGCTTCCGTTCCGGCATGTGCTTGTTTTTAAAGCCCTTTTTGAAACTTGGTTTGTTTCCCCCTTCTGGTTGCTTCCATGGGGCGGGTGCTTTCTTTCGGCCATGACTGAATGCGACAACTTCCCCTTGTAGAAAAGACGTAGTTAAGGTTGTAGAGTACTTCAAGCCTGTTAAGGTTGTAGAGTACTTATGTAATCACAAGCAACTCTAAGAGAGACTCTAACAAATTAAACTATTGTTTACGCGGAATATAAACAACAGAGTTAAAAAGGAATTACTCAAACAATGATCCTCTATGGATCTTTTCTATTAACAATAAAAGTGTTTTTCGATATCTCTTCTAAACCTTTTGCCGAATGTTTCTTTTATACACAAGAAACCCTAATTCGGTATTCCTAGAATAACGCATAAAGGAGATCATGCATATCTCTAACAAACTTCTAAACATATTCGGGTTTGACTATTACTACTAGCAGCAGGAAGAATGCTACCAGCAGGAACCCTTTTATACTAACAGCATGAACTATAAATTAACTCTACCAGCAGGAACTACATACCTGCCAGCAGGAACTATACATGTCTAACAGCAGGAACTATACTTAGTACAAAATTAATAATTCCTAACAATCCTCCCCTAAACTTGAATTTGACCCTGTTAACTTCAAGTTTCTAGATAGATCTTCACTTGTGAGCTTGAGGATTGAGACTTGACTATGAGCAGCAGCTAAAGCAACAACCAAAAGAAGTAGGAACACAAAAACAATGGATGCTGACTGTGAAACCTTGAACCACGAACTAGCAGCATCGAAGAACCACCTCAGCAACATGATATCCATCAATTCAGGGTGACATACTATTCTCATCACATCCCATGGTGTGTTAACTCCTGGGAGAGGTGAATCAAAGAAAAGTAATGGATTTGATGAAGCCTTTACCAAGTAGCCATTAACTCTTAGGCTAGCTAACTCTTTGGTGGAATCATGACATCACCCTGATGAGTTAATAACCAGTCTAACTCTCAGAACATGAATCATTGGTGAGTTAGAATACCCTAATGATTTTTGGCAAATCATCACAGCTATCAACGGATTTGATATAGTCTTTACCAAGAGCTGTACCCTCTTGGACTAGCCACTCTTTGTTGTAATAACCTGGTGAGTGAAAACCATATAGTTTTTAGCAAACTATTACAGCTATCAACGGATTTGAGCAAGTCTTTACCATGAGCCGTTTGCTATAGACTAGCCACTTTTCATTCCAAGAATATGGCAAGTGAAAACCATCTAGTTTTGGGTAACCTGGCAACCATCAACGGATTTGGAAATCACACTAGAGCCGTACCCTCATGGTGAGTCAACTACTATCTTTTCCTGATAACACATGGTGATTGAAAACCAATTGTCAGTGTGCGGTAAGACCCAAAACCCAAACCCTAGAAAATTAACAGCCACAAACTTGCCAAATCGAATCCCAAAAATCTCAAATAGCAGTGAAACATTTTTTTTAACAATAAAAAAAACAAAAATACAAAGAAATATACAACAGTGGATAAGAATGTACCCTCTAAGAAGTAGAAGCTTGAGCAGCAACAAGCTAAGACTTGATAAAGCTGATCAACTGCTCAGCAGTGGTCAAGTCATTCCCTACAACATCCCTCGCAAGCTCCAATTTATGCTTTAGCATCCTCTCCATTAGCTTGATAGACGAAGGATAAGGTACATCCACAAACATATAACATCACGCTGCCTAAGCCATAGACCTCCAACACAGTATATGGGGAAAAGTGTACAGCCGCCAACTCCGTATCTGCTAATTTTACTGACCCCCCCAAATAGAATACCCTGCACCACCTTCAGTGGAATCAAATAGCACTTTAAATCCCCCCATAAAAGTAGACCAACACCTGTAGCAACATTGGTCTCATAAAACTTATCCACCAAGTGATAGAGGTGTATCAAATCCTGTCTAGTAACCAAATGCAGAATTTCTCTAAGGTGTGTAAAATACAGTGTAAACCTATCTACCCTATACAGTGCATTGACTTCCCCTTATGGTGTAGACATAACCTCCCAAGCAGCAAGCTTAGTCCAAGCAACTAATTCTCCTTCTGACTCACTTTCTGAGTCAAACTTAAGGAATGACTGATCATCCATATCCAAAAGAGGTGGAGGGGCACGTTTCCTGGCAGTCCTCTTTCTCCTCTTAGTCTGCCCAGAAGAATTTGGTGAAGTAATAGAGAAGATCATAGGGAATATGGTGTGGTGGGATTCATTTGAACAGCTTAACCAGGAACATCACTAGAAGACCTTCTAAGTGACTCAACATTAGGAATAGAAACAACAAGAGGTGCACCAGCAGCAACAACAGTAGGAAAAGAGGTGGGTACAGCAGATACAGATGTCTCTGATTTAGTAGTAACTTTGGGATCACCATCAACATTAGTAGCATCAACATTAGTAGCAGAATAAGAGAGAGACTCTCCTTGTGTAGCTTGAAACAGACAGATTTATGAAAAACCACCTAACAGAACATCTTACATTTCGCGCTAATCTTCTTTGAGAAGGTTCCTCAAGTGCAAGGCTGGGACCTAGAGAAGAGAAACCCTCTAGAAGTCCAATATCATAGCACGCTACAAGTGTTTCTCCATGAATTTTCTCAAACTCCTCCTTTAGTTGTGCATACAAGTACTGACACACACACACACACACACAGCGTGACTTGTTGCCATGGACAACCTAGTTTGATAAAAGAGAACAACTTTGATCATTACAAAATTTTCATGAATTCTCTCTGATTACCTTATTCATAGGCCTATCTCTCTTTCTCCTATGCAATCCTCTTCAGCAATACCTTCTTTTTTCCTCCTCATTAATGTTAGCCAGCCTTTCAGAGAAAAAGTTTTCTTTTAGTATCAACATCCTCCCAAAAGCTGCCTAGAGGAGCTCAGTGTGGGTAGCCTTATCTGAGTAGTCATGATATGAAACCATTCTGCATCAGTATACAACAATGAAGCAGCATCAATCTCCCTTTGCCTCTGCACTGGCAAGCTTGATCCTTGAGCAAAAGAGCCTTCAAGGTCAGCTTGTGCCTTCTTTGCTAACTCCTCCCTGTGTCTAGCCAAGTTAGCTTCTTCCTCTGCTTGTACTTTCCTAGCCAATTCTTCACCTAACATTGCATCATGTAAATTTTTAAGTGCCCGCTCTTGTGCAGATAAGAGATCCTCTTTGGATGTGCCATCTACCGCTGGTGCTTTCCCTTTGTCACTAGAACTGACAGCTGAAACATTTGAAGAACCAGCAAGAATCGAGACAACAGGAACCCATCAGCAGGAATAGAAGTACCAACAACAGCAACTTGAGCTTAGAATTTCTCAAAGGCAGGAATATTAGACTGCTTTCTCAGCCTTCTCCTTAAATTCGTCCTTTGATATGACCTCTCAGGAGTACCATCAGACCTGAGTTGTGCATCTCTAGAAGCCTGAGAGAGAGTAACAGCAGCCTCAACTTTAATTTAGCCAGCAATTCCCAAAGTTGCATTCACCAGCTCACTAAGTGCCTCCAAATCAAAATATGTCTTTGTAGAAGCCTCCTCATCCTCTGAATCTAAAATTATGACCCTTCTCTTGGTTTTCTTGACCTTGCCTTCTAATTTCTTCACCCTGGCAACCAGCTTAAGAACAACACTCCCAGGAGTCTTCTTGGTATTATTGAGTTCAGATTCCAAGACTCCAACCTTCTCCAAACACCTGTCAAGTTTAGTAGACATAATTGTGAGAGCATCAGGTTCCTCAGCGCCACCAGCAGATTGGCCTGTGGTAGGTGGGGCATCATTGGACCTGGTTGGAGACACATAATAATTACCTCCTGAAAAGTCATCCTCCATAAAAGGAAAAGGATTGGTCTGTGAAGGTCTAGAAGGTGGTGGAGTAGGTTGTCTAATAGGTGAAGGTGTGGGTTGTCTGGTAGGACTTTGAGGTCTTACAGGTGATGGTCTAGGGGACAGAGGTCTAGGAGATGGGTCCCTTACAGGACTAGGGGTAGGCTGCCTAACTGGGCTAGATGTAGATTTCACAAACAAAGACTAGGGGAAAAAGGTCCCCTGGTGCTGAGACTTAAGATTAAGCCTCAAAATGCTTAAAAACTTAAACTAATCCTTCTAAGCTCTTAAAAAACTATTCTAACATTAAGATCAAGCTTACCTAAGAAAAACTCCTAGTACCATTTAACTTTATGGTCAAGACAAACTAAACCAAACACATCCTTTAACTACATGAACAAATATGAATTAGGCTTGTGCTTAAAAAATTGAAAAATCTAATTAACAAAAATCTTAAACCTCATACCAATATAACGAAATAGCTTAATACAAGCGGAGAGGGCGAATTCCATAATTACTTAAGGCTAGAATCTAAGATCTACTTATGCTAATTATATTTTTGGATTTTTTTATGATTTTAAGACATAAATGAAACTACTATGATCTATAACAATTAAGCTAAAAACAGATGATGAATAAGCACTAAGTAACAATATAAAACTCAAATTAGCTGCTAGAAAACAGATAAGCACTTTTAATAAGCAAATAAGCATATATAAGCTAATTAAGCAATTAAACTAGAATTTAAAGACAAAATGAAATAAAAGGAAACTTACAGGATGCTTCAGCTTAACAGAAGCTTAAACGCACTTAGAGCTTATTCTACTAGCTCAGCTTATCCAAGATGGATAAGCTAGTAAAAGTCCTTGGGATTCCTTCCATGTTTGAATCCCCTTCTATAAGTCCAAAATCTATAAGCTAAGGTAATTAAGCTGGTTTTAAAGTTTAAGTAAATTATAGACTGAATTAAGCTCTATTATAAGCTTATAGACTTATAAGAGCTTTTGAGTAGCTTTATGGAGATAGTAGCATAATATGTTGAAGAAAAATGAAGAGCTTATGATGAAAGTTAAAACAAAGTTAAACTGAATTGTCATTAATCTAAAAACTATTACAATGCTTAAAGGAAAATTACAAAAGCTAAAAGGGATTTACATAAGCTAAAAATGAAAATTAAGCTAAAACTAAAAGCTACTAACTAGGTAAAGAAGAAAAAGAAGACTCTTTGTGTGTGTGAGGTGAGGGCCTTTTATAGCCTTTCAATGAACCTTCTAGGCCTTGCCTTGCTGCCCAAGCTCCTTTTAATCATGGACGTACAATCTCACAATGATTGGAGAGTAATTGATGGCCGTTGGATCAAGTGATAACTCACACGGATTGCCAGCGTGGCATCCGTGTGGTTACTTGATTGTGCTTCTTTGAGCGTATAACCTTGTACTATATCACATCAATCCTTGTGCTATTTCCTTTTGGGGTGGGGGGGGGGGGGGGGGGGGGGGGGGGGGGGGGGGGGTCTTCCATGGGCATTTTTCTAGCTTAATTTGACTAACTTGACCTTGCCATCTTGTACAAGAGCCATCTTGTAGCTAGAGCCATCAAGTCAAAGAACAAGTTAAAGCACAAGTCTCCAAGATTTTGCCAAGAAATTGAGAAGACTGAAATGAACACCTCAAGAAGAGGTCTGACTCGTTTCAACCAATGAATCTATACTTCTAATCCTGTAGCCGCCAACCAATCCGAACTAGAACTAAAAAGATTCTCATAGATAAGAATGGAGAGCAATAAGTCATCCACATATCTGATGAACAAAAGAATCTCTATAAAGCATTGGTTGACGCTTACAAAAGTGAAAAACTTATACTTGACACATATGGAGAAATTGTTTCGTTTAAAAGACGTCGAGATGAAGAGGATAAAGACGAAGAACCCTCCAATGGATCAAACCGGGGGTCCAAGAGAAGAAGATCAGGAAGAGAACCAGAGACAACCAGTGCACCAAAGGAAAAGACCTCCAAGACAACTGGCAAGTCAACTGAAGGTCCAAATCTAATCAAAAGTCTGTTGATGAGTCTGCTCAAGCAGAGGAACCAATGCAAACTGCCAAAGATTTGGAAGAACCCGCACATCAGGAGTTCAAAACAGGAGTTACTAAAGATCAACCTAATGAAGAGACCTATCAGTTTCCTGATTTGTTTTAAAACCACAAAACCTCGCTACTCTAGATCATGATTAGGGGACAAGACTTTGCTTGATGCTCATGAACCTGTTCAACCTTGGCTAAGAAAACTTTGGCCCAGATGGAAGATACACGTGAGTCAGTTTAATAAGTCTAATACACTCCTCATGACTTCTCAGTATTCGTAGATGAACCAGCTTACAAGTTGATATCTCTAACTCCTGAAATTATTCGCCGGTCCAACATTCGAAGCTGATGAAGGATCTGCAAGAGGTCTGGTAGATCATGAATATTCTTTGAAGAGTGTCTACCAAGGCAACCACTGATTAATTAGACTAGAACAACCCTAAAGGTCAGCAATATCCTCATGATCTGCGAAAACCACTACCATTGATACCTAATTCTCGAGGTCGTCGTGTCATACCTTTCGATCACTTCATCAACAATGACCTTGCGTATCTAAGTGGTGGTGTCTCAAGCCAAACATATATAACTTCAGTGACAAAGACCAAGGCTGCAGATTATGGACGTATCAAATGGATTAAAGATTTGGTCCCTAACACAATGTGGAGTCAAGTGCCGGTTAGCTACGACAAACATGCACTCTGGGGAATCTCACATTGGGGGAAAAACGACAACAATTCTATAGATTTGCTGCTAATAGGGAATCTGCTCGAGATGTCTACTCCAAACGCAGAATCATTGTTGTCACAAAGCTACAAACAGTCGAATGGCATAATTACAAGCATCTAGATTGGATCATCTGTTCGTAAGATGATGACAAACTATATATTTCAAAAAGGAGATTTCAACAGGCTTCGCATCATGACATCTAAGACATGCTGCTTCTTCTTGTTCAAGGCAAGTTGACAAATCTCACTATTGAAGAATTCCTAGATTTTAATGTCTCCTTGCGAATGTTTACAAGAAGCGTTGTCATCCAAAGGCGTGTGGAAGATCTTCAATTAGGTGTCAAGAGTTATCAAAAAAAGGTGAACCTCACAAAGCCGGACACGTACATATCAGATCTTAAACGAAAGGAAACTTATTCAGCATATTCCAATCCCAAGGGTTTCATTTACCAGAACAAAGACAAGAAATAACAGATGATGCGTGATTGATGAACTATACAATTTATAGACGGTACAGCTCAATGATGTTTGATGCTCTTAATAAGATACGTCCTAAAGGAATTCCGATGAAGTATCTGTCCGATTAAGACTATCTAGAGACAAAGTGATAGAGATAAAGCAAGAGCTATGATCCAGGCAATTGATAAACAACTAAAGACCAGGAGGATTATGCGGAGTTTGGAGAAATTTATTGGTGGGAGACCATACGAGGGAGACCTTCGGCTACTACAAAGGACCATATGATTTATCATATGATGTCCTCATCATAACGGGTCAAATCTTGTACATAATTAATAACTTGTGAAATTTGTATATATGTAGTGTAGACATTATGGTAATATTAAGGAGTGCTCGAGTACAAAATTTTCCAGAATTTCTTAGTAAATTCAAAAAATTTCAAATTATTGTACTCAGTACTATCTTATATACCCCTCGAAAATAATTGAGTGGAGCATTAAAATGTCCTGTTAGAGATTGGAAACATTTTGTCCCTAAACGGTTTAATCAAAATGAATCCAAAATATCAAAGAAGATTTAACCTTTTTGGATAAGGGGAGAAAATATGATTAAACTGAACGTAACTTGTATCGAAACGTGATCATATAAAATAGACTCAATGCACTCTACACTTAGCATGTACCATGATTACGATGCACATGTTAAGAAGCTTTTAGTGATGCTTGAAAAACTCTAAAGATGTAAATTCTTTTTGATATTTATATCAAACACTTTGATTGAACTTTTTAATGATTTTGGCTTCGATTGTGATGGAATACCCGAAAGACTGACCATGTACTTAAATTTATAAAGTTATAAGGTGGTTAGGTATAGGTATTCAAATCCCATGATCCAACCAGAACCGGGGGATCTACCTAGGGATATCCACTAGATAGTGTAAAAGTCCTTAGGTATGATACAAAAGGAGAAAAAGTGAGAATCAGCGAAAAGTGCCGACGAATTGAGCTAGAACTAGGAACAAACCTAACAAGGTACTAGTTATGAAGTCTTGGTAAGCATTGAAGGGGTTGAAGAATTAAAAAGAAAAGTTAAGATAAATGGTGAAAAGAAAGAAGCCCTCCTTACACCTAGGCAGATTCCAGGTCAATACATCTGCTGTCAGAATCACAAAGATGATTGCTGACATTGAAGACTGACATCATGGACCCAGTGATGCAATGCACAACCCTTCCTAGCCACGTCAAGGTCCTCAAAAGACTTTTGTTTCATTTCGTAAATAGAGATTACATATTTCTATCAACTTCCTCACTCGAGTTAGTTGATAGTGAAAAGGTGGTAGTCTGCTCCAGCCTCCGATTACTAAAAACAAAGTGCACTATTGAGTCTAGAGCCAAAAGAGATCATCCACAAATCTCATTAGGATACGTGTTAAATTATGCTTGCTTAGTCACACAATGTGAATAACAAGATATACATTAAGAGTCCTACGCATTAATCCTTTGTGATTTTGCCAGAACATCCGAGTGATATAATTCACAGTGAAGATGGAAATCCGACTTGAAGCCAACATCAAACAAGCTCATGGTATGTGACTTTGCGATTCTATATAATCAAACTTTTGACAACTGGAAAGAAACAAAGTTCAATTCTAATGAAATTAAACTGTTCCAGGTTATGAATTGACCGATTGAGAAAGAATTTTTGAAATGATTAACACTACTGACGAGTCACAAAAACCACTAATATAGCAGTGACACGCGATTGATTTTCAAATCGATTTTCCAATTCACTCAGTAGAGACCTATCGTCTGCTGTTCACTCATATCGTGATTGTCTGCTTTAGAATGCCTCGGTAACAAATGTGTTAGAAAGATTCTATACTTTAGCTGGAAATCTTGTTAAGGAGATTCTTCTTAAATTGAATCTACCTGATCACAGGTCGATCCTCACAGATTAGAAGGTTACTCCAACCAAACATGGGCGAATGACAAAGCTAAATTCGTCCACCCGCTTTATTGCTAACTGTTTTAATGCAGGATAGTTAAAGATGGAGGTGAAGGTACCTGATTCCGGCTGACTCACAAGATTCACAACCACATGCTCATACCCGACCAACAAATATAAAGACATCATGAAAGCTCAAGTACATGTTTCAAGACTTCCGTTACTCTGATACCGTACGTCTTTCTTGAAGTGACGAAGTATTAAAGTCAAAGAATTTCCAAGAAGTTTCCGTCACTCTGATACCAAACGTCTTTCTCGAAGTGACGAAGTGTTAAAGTTAAAAGAATTTCAAGAAAGATTCAACATTAAAGCTTTTCAAGCCAGCAATCAAGAAAGGTATGAGCATGTCAGTCCAGTAGTCGTAAGTTCACAAGAGGGTAAAGTTTACAAGATGGCAAAATGAGATTATGCTTGGTTGATAATCTCAAGGTGTTCATGATCACACTCAAGACAAGCTAAGGAATTAGCTCAAGACCTAAAGTCTATGATCACTACATCAAACCACAAGTTAATAAATGAAGTTAAACGAGCTCAAGACTAAAGATAAAGCATAGTATGCTAGGTTTAAGTTTTTGTAAAATGGAGCGACCTCCCTTAGGGGGAGATTGTTAGGAACACGGAAGTGTCAGGTCGCTTCCATAGATAATAGTCGTTAGCTCGTTAAATAATTTTTGAAAACTTACATAGTTATTTAAACCAAGGCCCATGGATAAGTCCATTAAGCCGAGGCCCATCCGCCAAATGTAAGGTATATATACACCTCTCCATACATTGGAGAGGTGGTTGGTTAGTTGTATGTTTCATATAGTAATGCATTTCATGTTCTTATCTTTCTCTCTCTAAAATACTTCCTTCCTTCCCACTTTCTCTCTCTAGTTCTAGTTGTTAAAAGATATCTAATATTCTTCAAAACAAGATCTAAATATGTTAGTGATCAAGAGTTTTTGTGAGAGAAAGAAGTTTTAGAGAGAGAGAGAGAAGACTAAAAAATTTCATGCAAAGAGAAATATTTTTCTACTGGGAATGGAGCAGTATTTGAATAAAGGAAATCCCAACGGTCATCTGTGGGTGGTCTCGGCGGTCCCAGATATATATGGGGGCCACCAGGCCTATAAGGGGGCCACCCATAAACTCCGCTCCTGTTTTTGTCTTTTTGTGGTGAAGGTTATAACTGTTATAGAACCTTCCATTTTGAGGGGAAAATTTGAAATTCAAATTTTAAGTTTTTAATAAAACTTTTTTTTAATTAGAAAATATTTTGTAAATGTATTTTTAATACATACTAAACTTTGTAGGAGTAAAAGGAGGATAAAAAAAATATTTCTCTTATCACCTGACATGCTTTAATGATTTTGTTTGTCCATTATTTAATATCATTAATCTAAATATTGAATTTTACATTTAATAATTTGTAAATGTTTATTTTTATCATAAATGTTTTTACATTTTATTATTATCAAAACAATGAGAGGTCGAAAATTATAAATAACGTTTTTAGACATTGTTTGTATTAACAATCTCCTCCTTTTTGATGATGACAAAATATAAACTCATTTTAAATAAAATTAAAGGTGTCAAATTATTAAATGAGTTTTGTTCCATTTCTCCCCCTTTTTGTCAAATTCAAAAACAACGATCATCAAATTTGTTGAGAAGAGAAAGAAATCGACGATATCAAGAACAGCCCCATTATGTTAGCTCTCCTCGATTTTTTGGGCACCAAGATCGATCTTATAAAAATTGGTTGCTACAAAACAAAGTTAGAAAGTACAACAAGTGTCAAGACAAAATATCGAAAAAAATTGAGGGGGCAAAAAACAATTAACATAGCTCATAGCAATCAATTCAAATTCACCATAAGAACAAAAGCTTTTCAACTCATAGTAGATTACAACCATAGTGGTATAATCATTACAAGATAAGGTAAGAAGCATATTAAGGCAAACAGCTTAGACTACTAGATTCTTGAAGTCAAGGAGATGCCACGAGCAAAATATGGGATGTTTATTATTAAGATCTACTATAGTTATAATTATGGAATGAGGTTGTTTATATAAAGAGAGGCGAATATAGTAGAAAGGGCCAATGAAATAGAATTGATACGATGTAGATCATCTCTTATATATCAAAATAATTTCTGGGTTTGCAAGCAACAGAGCATAGTTCCGAATGGCAAATTCAATTAAATAGTAGGTAGAGAGATATGTGGTGAGGTTAAAGGTGAGGGATTTGTGATTTCTGTTGCTCGTTGTAGGTTGATTTCAAAAAGATTAGACAAGTGATAAAGTTCATGTGTAATTTGGTTTTGAGTTGGATCTTGAGGAGGTGAGGGAGATGAGAGAGAGTTTGTTGTGATATGAGAAGTAGGTGGAGTCCTATGTGGTGGAGGAGAAGTTGGTGATGGTGGAAGGTTATGACTTGGTCTTCAAGGCTCAAGAACGATCTTTTTGTATTTTCGTCAGTAATCACAAGGAGATTTGCTAGAGGATGACATTGAGACTTTGTTGAGAGGTTTATAAGAGAAGTGGTGATTTAGATGAAGAACAATGATGTTTATATAGAATAATTTTAGAAAAGGCATGGTGTTGAAGAATAAAGATTCTAAGGAGTGTTTGGTTTAGAAAGGAAAGATTGGCTGGACCTTATAAGAATAGGGTCAAAGTTGCAAATAAAGATGAGACAAGAGAATTTTATGGTTCCTCTTAAGGCGGTCCCTTATATTACTGGCAGTCCCATATATATTAGGGAGCCGCCAAACATTTAAGGGGGCTGTTTTTTGGAGAATCACAAAATTTTCCAAAAGTCGAATCCTCTTTTAGAGTAGTCAATAAGGGTTGGAAGGGTGATTTTGGCATTTCTATTTCTTTAAGAATCATATAATCTAGCTAAAGGAGAGGAGAAAATAATAATGTAGACACATTATACACGTACTTGAGTAACCGTGATAGAGGTTAAGAAAATATTACTTAGTAATAATAATAGTACGTATGTCTAGCAATAATTCTTAAGAAATATCTCAACCATCATTTGAATCATCACTTAAGGCTTCTTCAGAAGATATGTAGATGATAGATTGAAGATGAGTAGGATGAACCCAGGGTTTCATGGATGGCCAATACAATTTGTATTTTGATTTTTATAGATGAGGATTAATTTTAATGATGTGATCATATAGACAATTTAGAATCATTCCATATGGCATTGGAGAATTTGGTTGATTTTTAATCTTTTCAACTTGTTTGGTTAGAAAGTAGGCAAAGTTAAAAGGAGTACTTGTTAGAATACAATAGATCATGTGACATGATGATGCAGGAAGAAATGGTGAGTCATTTTGAGTGCCAAAGGCATTATCTTGAATGATTTCATTTGGTGTTGGAATATGTGTTTGATAAGGTGTGTTTGACTCTTGATTAGTTTTCAAAGAACCGAGAGAGGATTCTTCAGAGTAAGAACATTCTCCTTTACATGGAATGGAGATAATCGAGGCAAATGACTCGAGTGAGAATTTAAATGTTCTTTTTAATGCCCAGAATGTCAAAGAGATATTTTGGTCATCATCTTTGGTGATTTATATTGAGGAATAAAATTCAAGTAGAAATCTTGGACATATTCCTTCATGAAGTTCATATATTTTCAAAAGTTTGATAATTTGAAAAAGGGTTTGAATATTATCGTATTTAGTGGATTCAAGAGATACATGACGACCTTCATGAATTGGCCTACATTCTAGGTTTTGAAGGATGGGTTTTAAGATATCAGGAATATAGTTTTCATTTGAGATTGTTGGAACGTATGATTTTGTGTACTGTAATTCATCTTCCAAAGTCATTTCACCTAGAATTGAAAAAGATAATTTTAATGAGGTTCATTTATTTTAAGAGATGTCTAATGTGTGCCTAAATGCGACAAATGTGGAGTAACGATTAACTCGACCTAAATATAAAATCCTAAGAGTTAATCCAAACGCTCCTTTGTTTGATTTTGCTCATCCAAACAAGTCAAAAAATATATATAAATTATGTATCTCGAAATCTTGTTTATGAGATCATTATGCATGTGTTTGAAAACTTTTTTAGATTATATTGACAATGCATGACAACAATTTTATTATGTTCCTAACGTGAGTGATTTGAAAATAAAATTGGGGTTTTGGTTCAAAAATCAATTTTGACAAACTCACCAATGTATGCAAATCCTATGTCTACGAGAAGCATATTAGTTGTACATTGTATCCTAGTAGTCCTAATTGTATGAAATTTAAAGAAAAATAGAAAATCTGTAATTTCAATTTTTGGTGTTCATCATGAACCCTATACTCAAATTGAAGGAAAATAGATGAAATAACTTACAATTGATGATCTGTAAGATGTTATGAATGATTGTAAGTGTTAATTTTATCTTCAATTTGTGTTTTGATGGGTGATTTTGAGTTTTAAGTGGTTTTTGTGCATGTTCGTCACTTGCAGCAGATAAGTGGGTGTTTGTTTTTGTGTTTTGAAATTTTTTGATTAAGTGTTCAATATTGTGTTCTGTTGGTGGCGGTCCCATATCTCCTGGTGGTCCTAAATATATTGGAGGGGCGCCTATATGGGGGCCGCCCTCAGTCGAGGGTTTTAGACTCAGTTTTTGACAGAATTTTACTAACGGTAGTGACATTTTAATTTGCATTTCGGGAATTAAAAGTACCTCGGATGAAGTATTTAAGTTGTCACGACAAGGAATGGAACACAAACTAGAATCGAAACTATAAGAAGGAGAAGCGGACTCATAAGATTTATGGAATGTGTTCCATCATTCCTAAACCAAGACGTAGATAGTTAAACGATTCACGTTTAAGGGGCTTAGTAAGGATGTCGACGATGTTGTCGACGGACAGCACTTTTTTGATTAAGATATGTCCTTTCTGGAAATTATCACGAAGAAAGTGGTGACGTATTTCAATATGTTTGGTACGAGAATGTTGCAGTGGGTTTTTGCTAAGGTAAGTCGCGCCTTTGTTGTCACACATGATAGGAACGTCATTGAGTCGTACATCGTAGTCGATGAGGGTTTGTTTCATCCAAAGTGCTTGTTGACATGCCTTTTCGATGCTTACGTATTCGGCTTCGGTAGTGGATATAGCAAGAGCGGTTTGTTTCTTCGAGAACCAAGATGTCAAACAACATCCCACGAACATACAAATACCACTAGTGCTCTTTCGATCCACATAATCTCCCGCACGATCAGATTCAGCATATACCACAGTTTCAATGTCAGTCCCCTTAGGATACCATAATCCTAAGTGCGTAGTGCCTTTAATGTATCAGAAGATACGCTTAACCGCTTCAAGGTGATAGGTTTTGGGAGCCTCTTGGAAGTGGGCACAAAGGCAGACACTAAACATGATATCGGGCCTACTTGTCGTTAGGTATAATAAACTACCTATCATGCCTCGATACTTGGTACTATCTACCGACTCACACTCTTCGTCTTTCATTAGTTTAGTATCGGAGGACATGGGGGTTTTCATTGGTTTAAAATCTTCTAGACCAAATTTCTTAAGCATTT
>BQNB010113330.1:0-21961 GCA_026074375.1 Tanacetum coccineum
AGAAGGCAGGACGATTCCAGTTCGGAGTATTAATATAATCTGCCAGCTCCTCACTTATAACTTGCACATCTTTAAGAAGTTTATGAAACAATTCTTGTAAATCCTCTAGTTGATGTTGCTTTTCTCTACAAGCATGCTTAATTTCAAAAAATTTCTCCCAAGCTAGCAATAAAACCTTTGGCGTTTCTCTAAAAGATATACGATCAAACTTCTTTAAAAAGGTTTGTATATATTTCATTAGGTTTTCTCTAGCTTTCAAAATTTCCACACTTGTTTCTTGAGGAGGTTGATGAATGACGGGAAACTGCGGGGGTTGGGATTGGTCAAAACCGAAAGAATTAGAATTATAGAAATTTTGGTTCCTCGGTTGACACTGGAAAGTCTCATGAGGACCCCCGCAGTTTTCACAAAAAGGAAATTGTTGTGTAAAACTTGGTGAAGTTTGTGGAAAATTATTATCAAAGTTTTGATTGAAACACGGGTCCTGATTGTAGACAAACGGGACTTGAGGTGGACAATCGTAACCATAATGAGCCTCGTTTCCACAAAACTCACAAGAATACGTCTCGTACTGGGGCTGGTTATACGAAGACATGTCGAAGAATTAAATAAATAAGAGGGTAAAGAAGATAAGAATTAAACGAATAAGAGGGTAGAGAAGATTATTTATAGCAAAATACATAAGAAAGGAAAATATTTTTGGTAACCGATAATCGAACAAGTGTACGGTAGCTCTCTAGAAAACGCACAAAGAAGCGGAGGAGCGGGTAAGCGCGAAGCGTTTTAAAAACCTTCTCTTTTCGGGTCGAAGTTCGTAGGATCGACCCTCCTTATACCTCTCTTATAGTTTGTAATCTAAAGGTGAGCCGAAATCACAAGTGACACAACGGTTGATTTTGTTGTTTTTCATTTTTTTTGGTATTTCTGATTACTTGAGAATATTCAAAAATGAAAGCGATAACTTCACGGGGAATGGTCTTCAAACACTAATCTTCAAACGTAAACTTGATAATCGCATACACCTCCTCGGCAGCGGCGCCAAAAATTGATACGATTCTTTAGCTATACATATATATAGTAATAATTGCTTAATACATATATATAATATATAACCAAAATATCAATTAAGAAGAGAGAGAGAGTAAGTATTCCGTAAGGCTTTTAAGAGATTACTTTTGACCAAAGTAAAACCCAAAAAAACCTTCTCAGGTCGTTTCCCGACGAGGCGTGAATTGAGAATCGTGATTAAGTTCATGATCGCGTGTTTGAATGATTCAATGATTTTTTGATTCTAATTCTACAAATAACATGAAAAAACAAATAAAAGCAAGCTAAAAACGAAAGCAATTAAAGATCGAACCTAAAAACGTTAACGGGAACGTAAAAACGCGACTTAAAAACTTCTACAATTTTAACCCTACAAATGAAGATTTAATTTTTTTAAATCCTAAATGATAAAACAGAATTTAAAAAAAAAGAATTATATTTTTTTGACTTTTATATTTTTTATTATGAATTAAAAACGGATTTAATCTAAAAAAATGCATAAAAATAGTAAACTAAATGGGAAAATTCTGAAAAAATTATAAAAATGTACTCTTGAGTTATCGTTTGAATCCAGAAAAAATAAATTGAGTAATCAACTTATTTAAATAAGTATAAAATAAGCAAAAGGTGGGATGGAAGTTAAAGGCCTAAAATAAGGTTTAAATAATAAATTGTGCAAACTAAGAATGAAAAAGACCCAAGGGTGAGTTGGCAGTGTGTGGTGTGTTGAGGTGCTTGGTATAAAAAGGGGAGGTCATAGGTTCGACCCCTGTGACCTCTTCTTTTTATGAAACATTTTTTTTTTGTTTTTCTTTTTGAATAAGCTAAAGACTAACAATAAGCAACTTTGGTAAAGCCTTTTTAATAAAATCTTATTTAATAAGCTAAAAAATAAGCAGTTTAAAAACAAACAGTTGCTTTAAATGAGACTTAAGAACCCTAAGTTTAACTTATTGGACTTATTTTGACTCTTAAGCAACAAGATAAACAAATAAGCTGAAACAAATGCTAAACTATGACTAATAAGCACCAAGCACTAAAAATAAGCTAACATGTCAGCTGATAAGCACTAAAAAGCTAAAAGACCAAAGACACCTAAACGGAAATTAAAGTGACAATGACAGATTTTCAAGCTAATTTAAAAGCACTAAAAAGCTAAAAGTGATAAGCTAAAAGGCAAAACAGACAAAGACCTGAACTGGAAGAGCACATATAAGCTAAGACTCTGGTGGTTATGACAAACATTAAGCTAGAAAAGAATACTAAAAAGTAACAGACTTAAACTGATGTTTTTGGCTTATTGGTTTTTATAAAGGCAAGAAAGACTAAATGCAGACCTAAAAATAAGCTAAAAAGCTAAAGAGAAAACTCAACAAGTAAAAAACAGAACAAGCTAGATATCTAATGAGCTTATGCTAGCATTCTCAGACCTTAAAACAAAATTAATCTAACTTAAAATTGCTATTGAAAATTGAATTTTGAACTTTTTGCAATGAAAAACACCTAGACAGAATTTTAGACTAATATCAAAAGGTTACAGCATCTTTACCAAACTTTAATTCAATTGCGTTCTTAGTTAAAACGAGTTAAGAAAACACCACCTACAAGCACTAAATCAAAATCAGACCAAATAAGCTTGGTTATTTAACTAGGATACCACAGATTTTAACCATAGATACATTAAACCTAACTTTCTGAATTTATACTATAAAAACTTATAAAAACTATCTTAATAACTAACTTTTAACTGATTGAAACAGACTACAAAGCAAAAATGGCCCCAAACAGTATTAACTGAAGTTAATATTGCTGTTTAAACTATGAAATTTCTATTTAAGCTGAATAAGTCCTCAAAAACCATAAATTATTGAAAACAGATTAAACACAGTGATATTAAAGGAAAATTAAGCACAAATTTTAGATAAATAAGCACCAAACAATAAGCTAAGCTTATATGCTAATTTTTACATTATTAAAACAGTTTTACACTAAAATGAACAAATAACTTTAACATTAAACTTAAACTGATAAAAATATAAGATCTAAACATTTTAAAAGCTGATATAGAATTGAATAAGCATAATTCATTAAGCAAATAAGCACACAGCAGCTAATAAGCAATTAACAACATAAGCTAGAAAAATAAAAGAGAGCTAAAAGAGAAATGCACCTTATCCCTTGCTTAAACAGGGAATCAAATAGCTTATTCAAGCTTAATCTACAAGCTCAGCTTATTAAATAAGCTATAAATACCCATAAGCTCTTCCCTTGTAAGCTTATCATCCAAAATTCAAGCTGAGGTATTTTGAGGAGTGGATATTTGATGAATTTTCTTAAGTAGATTTAGCATATTTAGTTTGCTTATGAAAACAGTTTATACACCAGTTCAAATAAGTGTTTATGACAGCTTATATGGTACTTTTCAATAACAATGAATCAGGAATTTATAACTTAAATTTTATAACTTAAAACCTCCAAATTTATTAATCATTAAAAAGGTTACAAGACTTGAATTGTAAAGGTCAATAAGTTTAAAGACAGTAATCATATCACCTCGTGTGTTTAGGACATATGTATGACATTAATAAAGGTCACAATTATTTTTAGGGTTTTACGCGTTTGCTCTTAAACCGTAAAACGTTAAGTTAAATTCGCGTAAACAGAAATGATCATACTCAATGTAATACGGGCATTAAACTGATTAAAATGTTTGCATCAATCAAGTGTTTATGTATGATTATTATGAGGATAATTATCATAACTTTGTTCATCTTATTTTTATCGGCTAGTAAATTGCTTACGTTTCAATAATTAATATTCGTTTAGGCATACCCGGAAGTTTCTAAAACTAACTACGCCTAAACCAAATACTCACGATTATACCAATACTCAAAAAAATTAATCTAATATTACTTCTTATATATTACATATATGCCGAATTTTAAGGATGAGAACTTGAGTATTCACTTTTAAAGTATATTATAGATATTCATAAAGGTAACTCTTACACCTTGTTCTACTTGTTTTGTTAAACTAAACTTGGGTTTTAGTAAGTAAAATGGTTTGGTAGCAATGATATTTTGACTATAAATACCAATGCATGCATAAGTATTATTTACTTAATGCCTTACATACAAAATTTCATTTTCGTATCCCTTTTATAACACAAAACTCCGGCAAATTTATTGACCACCAAACAAAATCCTACACTTGGATTTTATATAGTTTATACAACCCTTTGCCACAACATTCTTATGAGGTATTTAAAGGTGTTGCAAGTTTGGGTTCAACATTTGCAAGTGATAAGAAGAAAAAGGATAAGATATAGGGTTTTGCGAAACTAATCTAGGGGTTTTAAGCTTGGAAGTGTTGTTTTTGAAATCTAAAACACTGGGTTTAGAATTATTTCTCATTCTTTACATCATTACTAAGGTTTTCTTAAATCCTTTATTCGTTTATTTCTTATGGATTTTATGTTATTCATGTTAAATATAGACAGAATCACCACTAATGAATTATGAATATGTAAATTGGGTTTTCTTATTTGAGGTTATCAATTTATACACTTATTCTTATTGTCATTGGTACTATATATCATGAGAAAAGTAAAATAAAGTATGTCTTAATTATGATTAAGTATAAACAGTATAGGTTTAAATTAGGGTTTTATAATGTTTCTTAAACTTCACATATGAAAAAATACTGAATAGTAAAAGGGTTATCTTGTTACAAGAATTTATAAAGGGACTTAGGGATGATTTTGAACCTTATTATGTACCACAATATTAAAATTATGGTTAAAAGACGTTTTTTATAGTAAACTACTAAGTAAATAATACATAAAAACAAGTTTTTATAAAGTTATACACATCTAGATATTTAATAAAGTACTCTTACACCTTTTATCAACTTGGCATGTTAACTTTAACCTAGGGTTAGAAAGTAACTATGGTTAGGTTAGGAAGATATTTTTACTATATATATCATGCATGCATAAGTAAACTTTACTCTTTACATGCAAAATACATTTTCTTTCTTCCTTGCCCACTCCAAAATCCACGGCTCAAATAAGCTCTATAACACAATCCACACTTTGATTTTATAAGATTATACAACCCTTTACACATTAATCCTAAGGTATTCTAAGGTGTTTGCAAGTATTGGTTCATCATTTGCAAGGATTAAGAAGAAAAAGTAAAGATTAGGGTTTTGGAAACCTAATCTAGGGTTATAAGCTTGAAAGCTTGAAATTATCTTTATAAAATATAATACCTCTTTTAATAACAAAAACGTACTCGAAGGAATCACTGAAATCGGGATTAAAACGAATAAGTTATTACGATTACAAGTTTACGCCAATTAAAGCCTAAAACGACAAACGAGCTGTTGTGAACAGTAATTTTACTATTCATCGCAGAATCTTAAAAACTTGAAAATGTAATATTTTGATCGCTCGTCTTACTACGAAGACGTGGACGTAAGAAACGCGAGCAACGGGCTTAAAACGACCAAATTAGGTCATTTTTACGAAAAGTATATTTATAAACGTTTTCACTTTATAAATATTATTTTACTAAAACGATTAGTCGGTGATTATGCTATATAGAATATTGAGTGGTTATCAAAGTGCTATAATACTAGGGAGTTTCATAATGAGGCCTCTTCGGATGGCGTATCGACGAGTTGTTGGATTTACGATTTAAAGTGTCCTAACTCCTCGTACGTCATGTCATGACCTCTTTAATTATGATAGCCCGAACGATAGTACGATGTAACAACTATAAGATTATATTCAATGTTATTAATTAAAGTACTCGGTACTTATACAGCCTTAATTTAAATAGGTTGCATTTATCGTCTTGTGTGACGTTTTATCTGAGATTAATTGAGCTATCTGTACTCAAGGTGAGTTCATAGCCCCACTTTTACAGTTTTACTGATTTGATATTATTTGGGGTGGAAACATGCTTGTTTTATAAATTGGACGCAAGTGTTGAAAGTATATTGATTATGTGTTGCCTAAGTAGCGATAACCCTCCTGAGCCCATTATTCATGAACTGTTAATTGCATAGATGTAGTTGTGAATTACATTATGTGAGCGCGAATGATATAAATAGATCTATTGGGATTAACCTCCCCGTTTGGGTGATTAGCTATCACTAGGAACGAACGTTGACCATGTCGGACTTGGATGTTGCGGGTTACAACATCTGTACGGGCAAATAACTGCTAAAATAGCAAATATAGGTTGAGCTTCGGTGTCATGAGCTTAGTGCAACAATAATCTGGTTTTGTGATTGTTGGCATATGTTGTAAACATCACGTGAAAGTCTTGCGGTCCTGCATAATTTAAATACATAAACCTATGAATTCACCAACAATTTTGTTGACGTTTTAAGCAATGTTTTCAGGAGGTCATTAGGCACGAGATGCCAAGGATGCATTGGATATGTTTTGGATTGTACAGTTAAAGACTTATGTGTATCATGTTTTGGGAAATATATGTTGTCTTTTGTAATATGAAACAAAGAACAAGTAAAGCTATAAGCTTTTGTAATATATCTTTTATTTAAATCCAATGTATCAGTTTAAACGACTTTTGTGTCGTTCTTATATATATCTTGTGCTGTTGATCTTGAAGTAACATGCCCCGGATCCTTATTCCGCTGCGACCCATTTTGGGGGTGTTACACTTTAAGACCGTAATTTAACAACTATACTTAATATTTGAGCATTTGTTTTTTGCAATTTAATAACCTAACTCAATGTTTGAAGCTTTGATTATTAGCACCATATTACAACAAAAGTCTTTAAATTATTTCAATGTATTTACCAACACTTTCAAATGAATTATTTTCCATACCTAAGGTGTGTATTATTATCAGTTTGTAAGTTTTGCATTTATATTAGACGTCAATGCCTCCTTTCTGAAATTAACCATATTTAGTTATCATTTCCATCAAAATATAATCAAATTTTCTTTTGTCACCATGTGTCTCAGTCATATCACTTTTTTTTCTTTTTGCACCAAACCTTGAAAAGTTTCAATGATATGTTGTGTTAATAAACAAATTTAATAACTATGAAAATTCAATGTTCATGCTAAATCTCAAGATCCCAGGTTTGGTTATCTACTTTGTATGTTTCCAAGTCCAAATTTCTCTTTTTAGTTCATGCACTTTATATTCTCAAAAGCAATGAATAAGGAGCTAGTTTTTCAAATTAAAGTTGTGCTCTTACTCTTTTCTACACATCTGTAATATCCACCTTGGTAGGAGAGACCTTTAAAGCACATTTAAAGCTTTAAAACGTTTGATTAAGAATTTTACAATATACAATATCATCTTAGTGTAGGCAAATATGAATTACAAGCAAATTATATTTTAAATCAACAAAACAATTCAAGACATATGGTTTGTCGCCTACCAATATAATGAAGAGTCAAACATGAATAAACAAAACAATAAACCATACATGCGAAACATGCCAAAAGCTCAATATAGACCCAATATTTGTCATAGACCCAAATGAACCAAACATATCATCAAAAATAAAAAAAACCCACTTTCCACATCTTTTTTAAAAATTAAATATCACATACACTGTTAATCGTTACGCAAAACAAAACATATCATCGAGACGAGAATTAAATTATCTTTCTATAGAGGGGCGACACTATGTGAGCAATCACAGACTTCCAATTGCTTTTGTGCTTCTTTGAGTCAATCACAGCCCATCGAAAACTCACTTGGAAATGGTGAGGGATTGCCAAACATGGCAATTATAGTATGGGGCGGAGGAATTGTAGGTGGTTGAAATGTTTTATCCAGGGTGTTGAGTGGTTTGCAGGGTAAAAGTATGGGAAGACATCCCTTAGTTGTACCTGGGTTTTGTTGGGCGGGAAAAATGGCTTTGGATAAGTTGGCAGCTTTGGCCCCTCAAGTTATTCTTCACCCAATTTGTAATTTCAACCCTTGTCTTGTTATTCTAGTAATATAACTTGAGGTTTGGCAATTTTAGTCCCTCAAGTTGTATTTTCTTCACTTGGTCGACTTTTGACTTTGTCGGGGTTGGCTTTCTGACTTTGACTGACTTTGGCTTCGGTTTGACTTTGTCTTTTCCATTCCGTGCTCGGCTTTGTTTGTTTTTGGCTTAAACGGATAAGAGGGTAAAGAAGATAAGAATTAAATGAAATAAGAGGATAAAGAAGAATATTTTTTTAATTTTTATAAAGATAATAAAAAGAATAAAAATGAAAATATTTTTTTAGATTTTTAATATTTATAAAAAGAAAAGGAAAAATAAAAATAAAAAAGGAAAATATTTTTGGAGTTTTTATATAGAAAATAAAATAAAATGAAAATATTTTTGGATTTTTATAATTTGTATAAGTACGAAAATAAACTTTCCGAAGAAAGGATCTTCAAGGCATCAACTTCGAAACACCACGTGGAAATCGTACACCTCTCCCCGGCAACGGCGCCATTTTGATATCGTATAAAATACGTACTAGCCGTATGTATATAATATTAAGTATCCCGTTATAAATAAGAATCACTTTAGGAAAAGTGACAATTAAATCTCCCGGAGTCGTATCCCAACAAGAATTAAATTTTAAATTCACGAAAAAGATTGTCGTTTAAAGCTTGAATATCTTTAGTTTTGGTTTGGTTTTTATACTAATAAAATAATATTATAAACTATATTATAACTAAATAATAATAATAATAATAATAATCAAGACAAATAGATCTAAGATAGATATATAAGACGAATATACTTGTCAAGTGAAGTGAAAAGTTCGTTAAGTATAAAAAATTGGTTTTAATGACGAATTAGTACCCGTAAAAATATTATTTTCTCACAACGTTGGTTTATTTTGAAAATGATATCTTATAAAGGTAATAATTACTAGATTTGATTTTTGACTATTTCTCCGGCTTTTGCCCTTCGAAATATTCAAATAAGAAATCTAAATAGTCATAACAATTATTAATCAAAAATCCCTTTTTAATTTCACACTTAACTTGCAAATCACAATTCACTTAACAAGCATTTATTAAACTATTCGCTAAACAACAATAATAAGCATAGCAATAATGACAATCATATTAAACTAAATAAAGTAAAACTACTAATTATGAAAAAGGGAAAAGAAAGTAGAACCCGAATGACGAAACCGCAACGGATTAACCTGGAGAACACGAACCCATAACATACTACAATCAATACCCAAATCTTCGAAATCATACACCCATATATCTTAACTTTAATAACCTCCTGGTCACCCTCGAAACAAAACTATCAAACCACAACTCTTTAACAGCTACTTGTGGCTAAATAATAAAAATTAAACAAATATTTAACTGCTAATAAAAATTGATTTGCGAAACTTTGTAAAGAAATATTTAAATGAAACTTATGACTAAATGACGTTTAAAGTTGAAACAAAATAGAACTGGCCATTAACCAATATTATAAACTCTAGCACTAATCAAAATACTTGAAAAATTGAAAATGAAAATACTCATACATCAAGATCTGAAATATAAATTAAAGATAACAACAAAATTTGTAAACTAAACTTTTATGACGTGGGGAAATATGCACTGGTCCGAAGACCAAGGTTGAAGGATGGTGTTCTCTCCTCCGCGTTTGCTCCCTCTGTTACTTATATCTTTTGGTTGCGTCTTTCTTAAGCAGCAGATAGGGCCTATAAACTGGATCTTGGGCATTCTTTCTTGGTGGGCCGAGTTTGCAATTACAAGTGTTGGGCCTATTTAGTAAAACTGCTTACTAGGCCTGGATCTTTGTATCTCAATTGGCAGCAGGTGGTATTAATAACTAAAATTATTAAACTTAGGCTTAATAAGTATGGGTCAGTCCGACCCATTTAAATGGTGTCGGGCCAGCCCAATAAAAGATAAAGGCACCGTTTGACTCGAATTTTTGTGCTCTTTCTAATGGCATGCTCGGAGAATTTTTTCGACTTCGTCTTGACTTCAAATAATAAGCAAACTTGATAGAGTCAAGCTCGAAAATCACTGTTTTTGCTCCGTTTTCAATCCTTAGTACCTGCAAGCCATAAAAACACAAAACAAACATATTTGCAATTATATTAAGCATATTTCATGTTTTTAGTCCAATTAATAGTGTTTTCCGGGTTATAAATGATGTGTGTTTTAGTGCACATCAAATTCCTCCACACTAAGCCATTGTTGGTCCCACGCGCAATGTTTATAAAACACGCCCGGAAATAAATAATTAAACCCCCTTAACTTATGAACCCTCACAATCAAACAAGAACAGAAAAAGTCCATTAAGAAGGTTCAAAAATAATGTATTTCAAAAACGCCCTAGTTTTAACCACTTATTCAATAATAGATAAAAAACTAAAATAAACATTTTATAAAATTCATTTAAAAAGGCTTTAAGAATGGGAGTTCGTCATCCTTGACTTTTCACAATCCCCAAACTAAGCATAAAACGAAATCACAGCCAAATATAAGATTAGATGCTAACACTACGCATAAATGCTAATTGTGTAAACGTAGCTACTTTTCGCTCCCTTATTCTTAATTTCCTCTAAGGATTTTATTATTATTATTGGTGACAAATAGATTATGTCCTTTCTATCATAAAGGTGCCCGATTTAAACTGTAATTAGTTTGAAATCCTTTCCTAAAGAGACGATATAGTGAGAATAAGGTCCACATTAAGGTTCTAAATTTGCATGATTTAGGGGTTATCCTTTTTATTTCATCTGAAACAACTCAACTACGAGTCCAGAGACGGAGGCTTTATTTAGATAAGCCCGGATTCAAAATTTGGCTTTATTATTATTATTATTATTATTGCAACATTATTATCCCTCGGTCCTTTAAACAACTGCAACATCGGTATGCGAGCCGACCATGGTCCAGGAGTCTTATTTCGATCAGGAAATCCTCCACCTTTGTGAAGACTGCCACATCGGTATGCGAGCCGACCATGGTCCAGTAAACTTTTATTAGTCTCGGATTTATTATTCCTACCATGGGCCTTCTTTTGAAAACGGCCACATCGGTATGCGAGTCGACCATGGTCTAGTAATCTTTTATCAGCCCACAGTTCTTATTATTATTACCTCTACCCTTTAAACGACTGCCACATCGGTATGCGAGCCGACCATGGTCCAGTGGTCTTATTTCGGTATTAGTTTATTACATTATTAATATTATAGCCAAATTTCAAGTCCTGCGATCTTTTAACAACTGACACATCGGTATGCGAGCTAACCATGGTCCAGGAGTCTATTTCCCCACAACACTGACAAAACCTCGATGTGTACCTTACTTTCACCAGAAGGAATCTCTACGAAGGGATCTAAACTAAGAATCGCAAAAACCAAAGTAACTTTATTTATTTAACAATTATATAATGTTTATTAAGCTGGTGGGAGCAAAAAACCACGATTAACCTCTATGAGCTCTAAAAAGATCCAACTACTCCACGCTTAGCATTCAACTTATATTCAACTCTATCATTTTTTGTTCTTTGCAAAATTTTAAAGTTTTGCAAACGTTTAGTCTAAAAAGCTAAGGGGAAAGCTAAAGAAAAATACTCGGTCGAGTCAAAAGCTACCTAGTTCTACGGTCCTACTTATTCACATATCTAACAATAACTAAGAGTTTTTTTAAGCTAATAAAATTTTAGAATTTTAGTCAAAACGGGGTTGCGTGGGAACACATATAGGCACAGGTATAATTACATTTCGATAGAAATTCCTCCCACACTTAGAACCGAACATTGGCCTCAATGTTCAAAAATATTGAGTATTACCCCCACACTTAAGGACGAAAAAGGAAAATGCTAGTAATTCCAAGTGTGAAAGGGGAAACACAATATAGATACATGATCAGGATTGAGAATTCCAAAATAAGCAGAAGATCGAAGACCGGGCAATTGGAGGATTGAAAACAAGCACAACGGTCTTCAAGATCATAAGGAATCCTGCAAGCAAAAACGAGCACCCACAAAACACAACAAGGAGAGAAGCACCCCCCCAAACTTATTCATTATTATTACTAAACTACTTATACTATTACTGCTAAGAAAGATAGAAAGAGAAAGAGAACATGGGTTATCTCCCGAGAAGCGCTTATTTTTGTTCGAGTCTTTAGCTTGACTCTAGTGTTATTTACTTTTAGTTTCAGGGTCAGATCCATCACCTGTTGTGAGGTGAGGATGGTAATGGCAATACATCACCTCCTTAGGTGAGTGTGCAGCAGGATGGGGTGATGGCATATGATGAAAACTAAAAGAAGGGGTCTCCATCACCCTCGTCTCCTCACCCGACTGTGTCAGGGAGAAGAATGGATCAAATCTTTCCACTTCCCTTAAACAAATCTGCTTAGGACCGGGAAGTGGTAGATCTAGTGAGGAGGACTTTGTAGGTAACAATGCTAGAGATACATCGAAAGATGTATCTTCATTAAGCAATTGTTCAAAATATAGAATGTCACCCTCTGAGTCGTGATACATATCATCAATTTTAGTAGGAATTGAATCATCTAGGTCGAACTCAGCGATGAGCTCCTCAAAAAGGTCACTAGTCTCAGATGATCTAGGCATCAAATCAAAATTACTTAAAGGTTCATCAAACACTCTTAGGACCGGGAAAGGGTCATCGGCTAGTAAACGTTCTAGTTCTTCTATGTCCCTACTAGGATTGAATTCAATTTCCCTATCCCCCAATGAGAGGGTGTCTAAATCATCTCTTAAAAGTAAGTCGATATTTTCATCTCCTAAAACAACTAGGTAGGGCGAGGGCAATGTGACTAGCAAAGTGGACTCATCAATAACTGGAGTCAACTTAGGGAGGTCCAGACTACTAATGTCCTCAAACTCCTCATCAAAAAGTGAATTATCATAACATAAAGTAGAATCATCATTAAAGTCAAAGAGAGTGCTTGAGAAAGTAACATCATAAGATCTAGGTTTTGAATCATCACCTAAAGGCTCATCAGACATTCCGTTGGTTAAACTCGGATTTTTGATTAAATGATTAAAAAGTTGCTTAACCAAATGCCTAGGCAAGCCAGCTACATCCTCGTTTCCATCAAAGAGTCGACTACATATTCTCCTAGAGGCGAATTGATATCAAAATTTCTTCCCTAACATCAGTGGTGGGCAAAGGTGTAGTAGCAGGCATATCACACTCTAAATCACTATCAGATGTCACCTCAGGCTCCCTTGGGATTGGGACAAGATCATCAATACTAGACTTTATGAATTCGTCAGTTTCCCTTACGGGAATAATGCTAATAACCTCATCCCCTATTAAGAGGGTGTTTGCAGGTTCCATGGTAGCTAAGAACGGTATGGATGGTGTGTATGCAGGAGGTGTGACAAGAGCGGTATAATGATCACTTAAACATTTCTTCGTGTCATAAGTCACCTTCGTGTAATCGTTACTCCCCTTATGTTCTTTTAGAACAACAAGGGAATTGGCCTCTTGAGTTCTAAGAATTTCCTCTAAAATACGGTTATTTTCCTTGTATGAATGCATAAGACTTTCAAAAACCAAATCCCGAGGGGGTGATTGGTCAATATGGTACTGTGGAGGTTGGTTAAAACAAGGAAAGTCATAATTGTTACTGGGATTAAGCTCATAGACAAGTTGGTTCCTGGTTTGATAATCAGAGCTATAATGGGGACCTCCACAGACCTCACAACAGTTGAACTCTTGTTGCTGAAACGAAGAATAAAATGGAGGTTGGTCATCACTAAAATTTTGATTGTAGTAAGGACCCTGATCATAGAAGGGCATGTTCCCTGCTTGGCAATCATTACTAAAATGTGGACCTCCACAGAACTCACAACAGTCGAACTGATGTGGCTGACTTGGAGAATAGAATGGAGGTTGGTTAAAACCAAAGTCTTGATTGTAACAAGGACCCTGATCAAAGACGGGCGTGTTCCCTGTTTGACAATCAAAGCCCGGGTGAGGGCTTCCTCCACAATACTCACACGAGTATGTCTGAATCGGGTGTTGTGGGGGTTGGTTAAAGAAATTAGGACAATTTCCACCATTATGAGGACCCTCGCAACATGAGCAATTACATTGGCCAGATAATATTTGTCTTTCAAGTTAATTCAAGGCTCGGGATAGTTTTGCCAGTTGCTCATTTAAAGCTTCCCCGTCAGACATAGCAAAGAATTAAATGGCAGAAGAAGATGAGAGAAAAAGAATTAAACAATTAGAAGATAAAGAAGAATATTTTTTAAATTTTTATAAAGATAATAAAAAGAATAAAAATAAAAATATTTTTTCAGATTTTTAATATTTATAAAAAGAAAAGGAAAAATAAAAATAAAAAAAGGAAAATATTTTTGGAGTTTTTATATAGAAAATAAAATGAAATGAAAATATTTTTGGATTTTTATAATTTGTATAAGTACGAAAATAAACTTTCCGAAGAAAGGATCTTCAAGGCATCAACTTCGAAACACCACGTGGAAATCGTACACCTCTCCCCGGCAACGGCGCCATTTTGATATCGTATAAAATACGTACTAGCCGTATGTATATAATATTAAGTATCATGTTAGAAATAAGAATCACTTTAGGAAAAGTGACAATTAAATCTCCCAGAGACGTATCCCGATGAGAATTGAATTTGAAATTCACGAAAAAGTTTGTCGTTTAAAGCTTGAATATCTTTAGTTTTGGTTTGGTTTTTATACTAATAAAATAATATTATAAACTATATTATAACTAAATAATAATAATAATAATAATCAAGACAAATAGATCTAAGATAGATATATAAGACGAATATACTTGTCAAGTGAAGTGAAAAGTTCGTTAAGTATAAAAAAATAGTTTTAATGACGAATTAGTACCCGTAAAAATATTATTTTCTCACAACGTTGGTTTATTTTGAAAATGATATCTTATAAAGGTAATAATTACTAGATTTGATTTTTGACTATTTCTCTGGCTTTTGCCCTTCGAAATATTCAAATAAGAAATCTAAATAGTCATAACAATTATTAATCAAAAATCCCTTTTTAATTTCACACTTAACTTGCAAATCACAATTCACTTAACAAGCATTTATTAAACTACTCGCTAAACATGGTAACTAAGCTAACAATAATAAGCATAGCAATAATGACAATCATATTAAGCTTCATAAAGTAAAACTACTAATTATGAAAAAGGGAAAAGAAAGTAGAACCCGAATGACGAAACCGCAACGGATTAACCGGGAGAACACGAACCCATAACATACTACAATTAATACCCAAATCCTCGAACTCATACACCTATATATCTTCACTTTAATAACCTTCTGGTCACCCTCAAAACAAAACTATCAAACCACAACTCTTTAACAACTACTTGTGGCTAAATAATAAAAATTAAACAAATATTTAACTGCTAATAAAAATTGATTTGCGAAACTTTGTAAAGAAATATTTAAATGAAACTTATGACTAAATGACGTTTAAAGTTGAAACAAAATAGAACTGGCCATTAACCAATATTATAAACTCTAGCACTAATCAAAATACTTGAAAAATTGAAAATGAAAATACTCAAACATCAAGATCTGAAATATAAATTAAAGATAACAACAAAATTTGTAAACTAAACTTTTATGACGTGGGGAAATATGCCCTGGTCCGAAAACCAAGGTTGAAGGATCGTGTTCTCTCCTTCGCGTCTGCTCCCTCTTTTACTTATATCTTTTGGTTGCGTCTTTCTTAAGCAGCAGATAGGGCCTATAAACTGGATCTTGGGCTTTCTTTCTTGGTGGGCTGAGTTTGCAATTACAAGTGTTGGCCCTATTTAGTAAAACTGCTTGCTAGGCCTGGATCTTTGTATCTCAATTGGCAGCAGGTGGTATTAATAAATAAAATTATTAAACTTGGGCTTAATAAGTATGGGTCGGTCCGACCCATTTAAATGGTGTCGGGCCGGCCCAATAAAAGATAAAGACACTGTTTGACTTGAATTTCTGTGCTCTTTCCAATGGCATGCTCGAGGAATTTTTCCGACTTCATCTTGACTTCAAATAATAAGCAAACTTGATAGAGTCAAGCTCGAAAATCACCGTTTTTGCTCCGTTTTCAATCCTTAGTACCTGCAAGACATAGAAACACAAAAAAAATATTTGCAATAATATTAAGCATATTTCATGTTTTTAGTCCAATTAATAGTGTTTTTCGGGTTATAAATGATGTGTGTTTTAGTGCACATCATGGAGTGCTTTCATGTGTTTGGTTCATTGTGTTATCCAACAAATGACTAAGATGACCTTGGAAAGATGAAACCTAAAGCAGACATTGGTTTCTTTATTGGATATTCTAAAACATCCAGAGGGTTTCAAATATATAATCTACGCACTAAAAAGATTATGGAAACCATCCATGTCAAGTTTGATGAGCTTACAACTATGGCTTCTGAACATGATAGTTTAGAACCCGTTTCACAACGATTCATCAATGATGATTCATCAGCAGAATCCATGAATACTCCATCTAAAAAAGATTTGGATAATTTGTTCAGGTCAATGTACAAAGAATACTTTGAGAAGAGATCTTTTGACGTGTCCATCAATTCTGTTGCACAACAAGTTCATAATCATGAAGTCTCACCTTCGACATCTTCAATAATCGTTGAAGAACACGAGGCTCCTCCCATTGAAACTACATCCGAAGAACAAACTTCTCCAATCTCCTTGAATGAGGCTGATGAATTAAATCAAGAAGACTCTGCAGTTTTTGATGGTAATACGGTATTTGTTCCATATGATGCTCCAAACTTTGAGGAATATGAGTCATCTACAACAGCTCTAGACCCATCAAATATGCATCAGTTCCACCAAGTACAACCCTCAACACATATCTGGACAAAAGCTTATCCTTTGAAACAAGTAATTGGTGACCCATCCAAAGCTGTGAGGACTCGAAATAGACTTCAGACTGACTTTGAATTATGCATGTATGCATTAACCGTCAGCACCCTTGAACCAAAGAACATTAAAGAAGCCATTTCAGATCACAGCTGGATAGAATCAATGCAAGATGAGATGCATCAATTCGAGAGACTAGATGTTTGGGAACTAGTTCCTAGACCAGATGGAAAGAATATAATTGCTGTCAAATGGCTCTGGAATAATAAAAGTAATGAAGAAAATATTGTTATTCGAAACAAATCTCGTCTTGTTGCGAAGGGTTAAAAGCAGGAAGAAGGCATCGATTTTGAGGAATCATTTGCTCCTATTGCTCGTCTTGAAGCCATTAGGATGTTTGTTGCTTTTGCTGCACATAAAAACATCACAATATTTTAGATGGATGTTAAGACTGCATTTCTCAATCGTCCACTAAAAGAGGAAGTTTATGTTAGCCAACCTGATGGATTTGTCGATCCATACTTTCCAGATCATGTATACAGGTTGAAGAAAGCTCTATATGGTCTCAAACAAGCTCCACGAGCATGGTATGACAAACTATCTTCATTCCTGATTGAACACCATTTTACTAAAGGTATTGTTGACCCGACTTTGTTTACACGACATCACGGGGGAGATATATCACTTGTCCAAGTATATGTCGATGACATCATTTTTGGGTCTACAAATCCAGATTTTTCAAAATGATTTGCAAATCTCATGAAAAATAATTTTGAGATGTCTATGATGGGTGAACTAAAGTTCTTTCTTGGACTTCAAGTTCATCAATCACCCCGTGGCATATTCAGTAGTCAGACACAATACGCAATTGAGCTTTTATAGAAACATGGTATGGATGAACGTGTCTCCATGAGCACACCTATAGCCACTGAGAGACTGGATGCTGATTTACAAGGTACTCCTACTGATCAAATGACTTATCATCGAATGATTAGAGGGCTCATGTATCTAACAGCCAGTCGACCAGATATTGCTTTTGCCACCTTTGTTTGTGCTCGTTATCAAGCACGTCCTACGGTCAAACACCTCAAAGAGGTTAAGCGGATATTTCGATACCTAAGACAGTCCTATAACATGGGCCTATGGTATCCGACGGATTCTAGATTTGAACTAATTGCATATTCAGACACAAACCATGCAGGATGTAAAGACGATTGCAAAAGCACATCAGGAGGCTTACAATTTTTAGGTGAAAAGCTCGTGAGCTGGAGTTCTAAAAAGCAAGATTGTACTGCGATGCCAATAGCTGAAGCGGAGTATGTATCATTGTCTATGTATTGTGCACAAGTCATATAGATGAGAGCACAATTACTGGACTATGGATACAAGTACAACAGAATACCGATGTATTGCGATTCAAAGAGCGCTATCGCTATCTCATGCAATCCGGTTCAGCATTCGCGTACAAAACACATAGACATCCGGTATCATTTTATTAAAGAAAACATTGAAAAGGGAACGGTAGAATTATACGTTGTCAGAACTGAATACCATCTTGCGGATCTATTTACCAAAAGTCTTCCTAAAGAACACTTTGAGTACTTAGTTCATCGCATTGGTATGAGATGTATGACTCCAACTCAGTTGGAAAGTCTGGCAAAGTTATCTTCTTGAAAAAGCTCATACATCACATGTGTAAATAAATTTTTTAAAAACAAAATAAAAAATGTAAAAGGACAAAAACATAATTTAATCAAAACCACATGTCTTCTCATTATAATCAGATTCTTGATTCGATATTTTCTTTACAATTGTTTCAAAATGACAATACGGGATCATGATCTGAGGGGGGGGTTATTTCGAAACACAAATGTGTTCTTATTGTCAAACATGTGTTTTTGTAAATCCCATTCACATACATCATCCTGGATAATTCACAATGTTTTCAAAATTCAATAAAAACAATGATCTCTCGAATAAATTGATTAATTGTTTACAAAATTAGTATATTTTTGAGGGGGAGTTTTTCATATTTTTGTGAATATTTGGACTTTGAAAAAGAAAAAAATCATTATCAAACTAACTGTGCAAAGGTATCATACTCCAAGGGGGAGTTTTGGAAATTTTTGTTAATAAAATTCGATATCTAAAACCACAAGGGCCAAATCTGTCATTTTTAAACAAAATTTCAAAAGGAAAAACTCCAAGGACTGAAAGTGTCAATTTCCAAACTTTCAAATTCGGACGGTATAAATAGGAAATTAATTTCATTTTCTATTTTTTCTTTATTCCGAATTTGCTATCGAGAAAGAAGAGAAAATCAAGTTTTTGATTTTGAGTTCATTACAACGTTCACAGCCTTTTTCTCTTCTCAAGAGTAAGTATATATTGGTATTACATGGTTTGGAAAAGAGTCTTGACGCTGTTCTTGAGATTGAATTTAAATTCGATAAAACTTAGGGTTTTTGAAATTGGGGTTTTTGAAAATTAATGATATATTAACAGTTTTAAAGAATCATAGATCCGGTGGTCAGAGAGACTCAAACCACAAGAAAGCCATGTTTAGAGAGAGAGAGTAGAGAGAGAAACAAATGTGTGTAAAATAGAATGGAAAATAAGAAATGTTACAAAAGTCCCAACCCCTCCATGGAAGCTATGAAGGGGTATATACGCCTCACAACTATACAATAATGCCTATTTTAGTCCCTGCGTATGTGACTATGATAAACTATGATAATTCCGTAATGTCGTCACATAAAATAAAATACTAACAATCTTCCCCCATGGGACGATATACGGAATTACTTACAATATTTTCCTAACAAATACATATTGATTAATAACAAGAACTTCTACCAAGCTTCCAATGCTGATGATGTCTTATGTGGCCTTTGACTTCAAGTTTGCACTCCAACATGAATCATCTTTGTAGTAACTTGTAGGAGAAATACTATAATAAGCACGAACTAAGTAACCCATACACTTCTGGTTAAGGAGAAGCTTCTGAATTAGCTTCCCCCTAATTCATGCCACATATTCTTTATTTAGAAGCTTTCAAAGCTTCCCCCCAAACCGACAATCTTCTTCTTAAGCAGTTTTAAAGCTTTATTACAAGCTTAGAATGATTAAGTTCACAGCGGAATTAGTAGGATACCTACATCAAATGTTACTGCTTCTTTAATGATAAGCTTAGTGATTATATGTTTGGGGGGATCATCAAATAGATCAGCAACGTATTTTCTCACGCTTGAATAATTCTTCTCATATTTCTTCCCACTGAAGCTCAAGTAATGCATACCAAAAATCAAGATATCTCTTCCACCATATAGTTGAAGAGATGCAACCGGTCTCATTGTATGAAGCCCAAAAACCCAAAGTACACACTCTATCCTATTCATGAAGTCGAAATTGTAGCATCAAAGTCAATTAAGTCCTGGACGTGCGCATTCCTTCCTTCAGGATAATGATGATATTTCTTGTACCGCCCAAGTCAACTAAGTCCCGGATGTAGATAATTAAACCCTCCAAGTAGTCGAAATGATAACACCAAAGTCAACTAAGTCCTGGATGAACGCATTTCTTTCTGTATAATACTAACTATCTAGAGGAGTCATCATACCATTATGTACCTCTTTTATCATCAGAAACTGTTTCTTACATATCTTCCCCCATGTAGTTGGAATAATACACCAAAAGCCACGAGTTAAAACACTAATTTTCTCTACGGTTATGACATTTGTCTTCCCGGAATGACCTAAAGTAAGAAGAAGGTATGAAGTTCATCACGTGTACTCGTTGTGCATTCAGATGTATGTCTCCTTCCCCCTTGCTGGTTTTGATACCTCAGAATTAGCAAAACGTTGTACGCACATATACTTGAAATCTTGTGAGAAGAATGAAATTAGCTCAAATGTATCCCGTGAGAATCAACTGTTGATCAAATCTCTACTCATAAACTCTCTCTGACTATCTTTACCAACACCTTTGCAGGCTATTTGAAGTGACCACTTATGGAGTAAACCCGATATACCAAACTTGAAACTGAAGTAGAATTCCCCGCTCTTGTGACTTAAGCTTGCACTAATATTGGAAGAACGGTGTAGAGAATTTGTGCTCCATGCAAATCTCTAAGTACTCAATACCCCACCAAAGTATGAGACTTTCATCACCTCTAACGATTATCCACATCGTCTTTTGCGTGTGACACTGAGTACTACAATGTAACTCCTTTAAGTAATAGTTATCCAGGTCATCAACCATCCACCTCGACTGCTGGAAACTAGATAAACCAAGTCTTCAACTTAAAACTTAATCACGAGCAAGTTATCATTGAAAGTCATGCATCTAACCAACCCTGACTTCAAGATAAAATAAGAACACGCCTTCGAGTAAGTCAACTTCAATCTCAAATAAGTGATACCCAATCAAATCCGTAGTCACTTAGAAAAATTAATGTCAAATCTAGCCATTTTGATTTATGTTCCATGATTCGTTATAAGAAATTGATCTCGGTCTCGTCACTATGTCGTTTAAACCCTGATCATAACCATTAACCATCCAATAGCACAAAGTATTTAGCACATAAGCCCAAAAAATTCGGATTAGCAAATTTATACTCAAAAATTCACTCAGCCCAACGGATTAGTGCAATACCCCAACCCATACTAAACCACAATACCTGATCCATTAATAAACCCAACCCATATTTACCATTACCCGAAAGCCATAGACCTCAACTGATAAGACATTAGGCCCACTCCTAAAGTATAGTATTCTGTCGAGGCCCATGACTTCAATCCAACTAACCCTATAATTAGATATAATGACCTAAACCTAATTTCAATCGACACCACCTAAAACTTCTTCTCCCAAGAAACCAAATCTGCTCCCATCATCCATCATACGCATCTAAAAAATGAAGTCTCATGATTTCTTTTCTTGATCTGCTGATAACAAAATCATCAAACCTACATCTCAAGAAACTGTAACCCACTAACATAAGTATACA
>BQNB010113331.1:0-21070 GCA_026074375.1 Tanacetum coccineum
TGATAAGTTATCTAAGTGGTCGCGATATGAAACCACTGGAAAGTAAACACGTCCCTGAGAAACCTAATGAGTCAGAAGCTTATTAGAATACCCATCTCCGAAAGTCTTAGATTCCAAAATTTTCCGTTATATTCACCAATGTAATATCAAAGGATGTGTATTTCTTTGTTAAGACTCGTATCAAATAAGTATCTATGTCAAATTATTTGAATATCACTATGTATGAAATTTTTGATTATTATACAAAGACTTGTGATATGACTATATCATTGTATGGATTCTTATTATGTGTTGTCTTGTAAATGTTGATAAAATGGCTCCCAAGAGGACACCAACATCTGCAGCACCAGCCATGTCTCAAGCTTCCATCAGGAAACTAGTTGCTGATAGTGTTGCTGCAGCTCTGGAAACACAAGCTGCTACCATGGCAAATGCTGACAATACCAATAGGAACACCAGACAAAGAGAAACTCCTATAGCAAGAAAATGTAGCTACAAAGAGTTTATGAACTGCCAACCTTTCAATTTCAAAGGTACAAAAGGCGCTATTGGCCTCATCCGCTGGTTTGAACGAACTGAATTGGTATTCCTCCGTAGTAACTGTACCAAGGACTGCAAAGTGAAATTTTCTATTGGTACTCTAACCGAGGAAGCTTTATCCTGGTAGAATTCATTCGCCCAGCCTATTAGAATAGAGGAAGCTTACAAAATTTCCTGGTCTGAATTTGAAAAGATTTTAATAAAGAAGTATTGTCCCAGAACCGAGGTTAAGAAAATGGAAGATGAATTTTACAATCTGACTGTAAAAGGGAATAACCTCAAGACTTACATTAGAAGATTCCAGGAGTTGGCAATCTTATGTCCAACTATGGTACCAAATTTTGAGAAACTTATGGAAGTCTTCATCGGGGGATTACCCAGAAGTACTGAAGGAAATGTTACTGCCTCAAAGCCTCAGACTTTGGAGGAAGCCATCACCATAACCCAGAGGTTAATGGATCAGGTAATAAAGCAACTGCAATAACAACAACAATAACAAATGCAACAATGATCACCACCAACAACAGATCAGAAGGCAAGAAACCGTCAGGGCTTATGCTGCCACCCCAACTGAAAACAGTAGGTATACTGGAAACCTTCCCTTGTGTAAAAGATGCACCCTGCATCACACAGGTTCTTGCACTGCAACTGAAAACAATAGGTATACTAGAAGCATTCCCCTGTGTAAGAAATACACCTTGCATCACAAAGGACCTTGCATTGTCCAATCAGTCATACTTTGCAATAAACACACGGGATTCTTCTTGTACCAGCGAACCACAGAGACACAAAAGGCCGCCCACTGCAAGCGCAAACCTACAACCAGTATTCGAGTAAACTTTATCACGCCAGCGAAGAAGAGAAAGGGCACTACAAAATCACAGTGACTCAAAGCAAATCAATAATCTACCCACGGGAAGAGCATACTTGCTAAAAGACAAGAACGCTCACCAAGATCCGAACATAGTCACGTGTACGTTCTTTCTAAACCAACATCTAGCTAGAGTATTATTTGATTCAGAAGCCGATAAAAGGTTTATGCGTACAATACAGTATCTCTTAGCTTCTATGCTTAATATTCCACCAATTAACACATAAACCACTTATGACATTGAAATGGCCGAATGGATAGACCTAGTAGGAACTAAACTTAACCGATATCACAGGTTGCACTCTGATTTTGCTAAACCAAGACTTTCGAAATGATCTTATGGCGATTAAACACTGTAGTATTCAACATCGTCATTGGATGGGATTGGTTATCCAAGTATCATGCTAGAATTATCTGTGACGAGAAAGTCGTCCACATCCCTATCGACGGTGAAACTTTGATCAAACGAGGTGATCGAAGTAAAACCCGACTAAACCTCATATTCTGTATTAAAACTGAAAGATATATATCCAGGGGATATCAAGTTTTCATAGCCCAAGTAATGGAGAAAAAGTCAGACGAAAAACGACTAGAAGATATACCGATAGTTAGAGAATTTCCAGAAGTTTTTCCTGAAGATCTACCCGGCCTTCCTTCGATTCGCCAAGTAGAATTCCAAATCGATTTAATTCCAGGAGCGGCACCAGTAGCCTGAGCACCTTACAAATTAGCTCCTTCAGAAATGTAGGAATTATCTAACCAACTACAAGAGCTAGTAGACCGAGGTTTTATCCGACCAAGTACTTCGCCCTGGAGAGCTTCATGTTCATTATTTGCGCTTATAAAAAGAAAGAACGGATCTTTCAGAATAGTTAAACGATATACCGTGAGCTGAATAAACCTACCTGTATAAGAATCGTTACTCCAATACCCAGATCGATGATCTTATTCGACAACTTTAAGGTCGAATTACTTACATAAAGATTGACTTAAGATCAGGCAATCACCAATTGAGAGCCTGAGGGATGAAAGAGATTCCCCAAGACTGATTTCAGAACGCAGGTACGGAACTATGATTCCAAGTAATGCCATTGGTTAACTAACAATGAGGTACACCGCCTGTATGTGGTTCATATAGGATCCATGACCGTGTATGTAAACATACTTGGATAAATTTGTGATAGTATTTAATCGATGATATTCTATCTACTCCGTAACAAATTAAGAATCATCAACAAAAGATACACACTGAGAAAATCTTGAAATTATTCAAAAAAGAAAAATTATAATGCCAGTATCTCCAATGTGATTTCTGGATCATTATCGTGCAATTCTCAGCCTTATTGATAAGCCATAGGAACATTCACGTTGACCCCGCCAAGATTAAAGCAGTCAAGGATTGGGCATCTCCTACCCGACACCCACAGAAGTACGCCAATTCTTAGTACTCGACGGCTACTATCAAAGATTTATCAAAAATTTTTCGAAGATTGCAAAGTCTTTGACTGAATTAACCTAGAAAAACAAGAAGTATATCTGGGGAGAAAACCAAGAGTCAGCTTTCCAACTGCTAAAACAAAAGCTATGTGAAGCTCCAATCTTAGCATTACTAGAAAGAAATGACGATTTTGTCATTTACTATGATGCATCACTCCAAGGTCTGGGAGCAGTGTTAATGCAAAGAGAAAAAGTTATTGCATATGCATCCCGACAACTCAAGCCTCATAAAGAGAACTATACCACATACGACCTCAAATTAGGAGCAGTAGTGTTCGCTCTTAAAATTTAGAGACACTATCTATATGGCACAAAGTGTAATGCGTTCACTGATCATAAAAGTCTTCAACATATCCTTGATCAGAAAGAGTTGAACATGAGACATGTTAGAATTGCTCGCAGATTACGATTGTGAGATTCGCTACCATCCTAGAAAGGCAAATGTTGTAGCAGATGCTTTAAGCCAGAAAGAACGAATCTAACCACTCCGAGTTAGAGCATTAGTCATGACCCTTCACCCAAAATTACCATCACAAATCCTTGAAGCCTAAACCGAGGCAATCAAAGAAGAGAACATCGAAGCTGGGAATTTACGAGGAATGGACAAAGCATTTAAAGTACGTCCTGATGGAACTCAATGTATGAAGAATCGAAGTTGCTTATCACTCTTTGGTAATTTGAGGGACTTAATCATGCATGAATCTCATAAATCGAAATATTCCATCCACTCAGGTTCTGACAAAATGTATCGGGATCTAAAGAAACTCTATTGGTGGCCTAACATGAAGGCAATCATCACTGAGTATGTTGGCAAGTGTTTAACATGCTTTAGAGTTAAAGCAAAATGTCAGAAGCCATCTGGCTTACTAATACATACCATAGATTCCGTACATTGAAATGGTAAAGAATATAAACGATGAACTTCATTACAAAACTACGCAAAACATCAAGCGGACATGACACAATTTGGGTCATTGTAGACCGCCTTACCAAATTAGCACATTTTATTCCCATCAAAGCGACAGATAGTATGGAAACCCTTACAAGGTTATATATAAAGGAGATAGTCTCACGGCATGGAGTGCCGATATCCATCATATCGGATCGTGACAGTCATTTCACAACCAGATTCTGGTAATCAATGCAGAGTGCTTTCGGTACTTAAGACATGAGTATGGCATACCATCCCGAGACAGATGGATAAAGTGAAAGTACCATCCAAACACTCAAAGAAATGCTTCGAGCCTGTGTTATAGATTTTGGAAAAGGATGGGAGAGATACTTACCACTGGTAGAATTTTCTTACAATAACAGTTACCATGCCAGTATTAAGGCAGCATCATTTGAGCACTTATGTAGAAAAGTGTCGATCACACTGTATGCTAAATGCTGGCTAAGTTGTAGATGTCCACTCACGGACCAGAGACAAAACCATGAAGACCACCAAAAAGATAGTACAAATCTGACAATGCTTGCAAGCTGCAAGAGATCGGCAAAGAAGTTATGCCAATGTAAGACGAAAGCCTTTGGAATTCCAAGTTGGAGATCGTCTTATGTTGAAAGTGTCACCTCGAAAAGTTGTCATCCGATTCAAAAAGCAACCCCCGATACATTGGACCATTTAATATCCTTAAAAGGGTCGGCCCAGTGGCATACAAACCGAAGCTTCCTGAAGAACTCATATTCTACAGTACATTAAACTTTTCTAATTGTAAGAAATGCCCAATCTGACGATCCCTTGATCATCTCAATGAAAGAGCTTCACATCTCAATGACAAACTTTATCTTTGTGAAGAAACCAGTTGTAAATCAATGATCGAAAGTCAATCAACTAAGAACAAATCGCATCCCTATAGTCAAAGTAAGATGGAACTCTAAAAGAGGACCAGAATTTACGTGGGAACGCGAAGATCAAATTAGTGCCAAATATTCACATCTATTCCCAAACATCACTCCAACATCTAACTAAATCTCGGGATGAGATTTCTTTAAGGTTAGGAGACTATAACAACCCACAATTTTCTTCTATATAATTATCCATCTATTAAATTAGATGCAATTTTTCTCAGTGTAATTTCCATCTATTAAACTAGATGCAACCATTTTCATGGAAAGATTTTTGCTTTATTCCATCCATAATATAACGTAACTTATATTACAAAAGTAAACGAGCTTACGCAACCTACCAATGCCAATTTCATCAATGTTTATAGCAAGTAAACGTTATGATATGTCAAGCAATATGTTTTAAACTTCATTTTTACCATACGTTATTTATTTAACGTACCATTTAAAACGTTTATTATAAAACGGATTTATACGTTAAACGTTTATATCAAAACCCCGATTACGTATAAGATTTCCATATAAAACAAATATATAAGCTTTCAAGGCATGTGTACAAGTGTACAATGCTTGAAATTTGAATACCGTTTCCCTCTAAAACCCTAGTACAACTCCTTTAAGCTTATGGTACAACCCGATATAGCACAACATTTAAACTAGCCCATTTTCCCTCCATTTTTCTAAGGCATTTCGTACAACCTTTCTAACACAACTTACAAGCTTCTTAAGCATTACATTTGAACCATAGTTTCCCTCTATCTCATCCCATAGCTCGTCCTAAATCCAAAACCCTAACCTGAAACCCTAATGAACCCATAACACCTTAACTAGCTCGAACCAAGCAAGCACCCTCCACCATGATCCACCACCTTGTCCCCATCACCCTAGCACCTTGTCACCACCCTTGAGCCCCAAGATTAAGCACCTCAATACCTCACCACCTCCTTGTAAGCTACTGTCACCTTCATCCCCAAGTTGAACCATCATGTCACCCACCTGGCAACCGAACACCCATGCTCCACCCTCTAACACCATATCTCTAAGCTAGTTCTAGCCCTCCATAGTCATCCTGTATACACCCTTGGACACCACTTCACCCAACATGGCCACTACTCTTCAAAACTTGGCCACCATTCCAAGTTTTAAGCCTTATATATAGGCGAAACATGCATGCTTCCATAAACTTACCATTAAGCTAAATACTACCTCAAAACTATGTTCTATCTAATTAAGCCAAAGCCCTAGAAGATAAAGGAAAGATCTTTAAGAGCTATTTTAGAACACCAAGGTGTAAAAGAAAAGAGAGTTTCATCGAATCATCTCCTAAGTTTAGGTTTACATTTTGACTATTTCACTCCTTTTTGTGTGCAGAAAGTCTTTTACTTGTTTAAATAAGCTCTTGATAAGTTTTAGATCCTTTATAAGCTCTTATACACTTTCATGATCACATGAGTTAAGTTCTTAAACCCTAAACCTACTCATTTGGTTTTCCTAAACCAAACACATCTTTAAAAACCCTAAAACCCTTTTCATAACCCTAATAAGCTATAAGCTATAAACTGATTCCATAAGCTGTTCTAATAAGCTATTTTATCATTTCTATAAGCTTAGAAACAAACTCTAAAAGTTCTAAGCCATCGGGTTAATATTTCTAAACCAAACTTAACCCATTTGGATTTTTATACTCAATAAGCGCTTTCATAAGCTACAAGCTTGTAAAACTTACTTATTTTAGCTTATAGTAATAAGCTATAAGCTTCAAAATTGATTTCGAGATTCAAAATACAAAGATTATGGATTATGGACTAGAAACACAAATCATTTTATGCCTGAGGGGTATATATTGTAACTTTTGAAATTATTAAACTTTTAGGCCAAAAGTGTAATTATCCTAAAGTTAAAACCACAAGGGCCTGTTTTGCCATATTTCTAAGTTAAGGGTTAAATGTTTAAAATATAATTAAAGGGTTAAAAGTGTAAATTAATATATACCAAGGGTATATATAACATTTTCATATTCTCATGGTATAAAATGTAATAATTTTATATTAATTAAAAAAAATTTAAATATTATAAGACTCTATTATTAGAAGCCCACACAAATTTGTCGTTATCTAACGTCAATCGAACACTATAAAATAATATGTATGTAATTAACATAATTAATCATCTACTAGGCTTATTGAAAAACTTAAGAAAGATACAAATCCTACCATTTAAACTATAACACATCACGTTCACAAGGGAATTTCATGTTAGGGGGAGCATTCATTGGATAAACGTTTTTGACGAGATGCTGGATTTAAACATTACACAGTGTTCCAAGCTCCTCAAACTTTACTACATACCTTCGGATTATGATATCCCGAACAGTGATACGATGTTTTCACAAACTAATAAACCAAAATCATTTATGTTAAACTTTATGAAATAATGTTTTGAAATATAAACAATCAAATTAAGACTTGACATATTACCCCAGGTTGCGTATCGAAGCTGTTTACTTCCATTTGATTTACTTTTGACATCAATCAGATTTCCCTGTTAAGGTGAGTTCCATAGTAACCCACCTTATATTGATTTTTCAAAATCCCCGTGAGTGGGATACATGTTATAAACATAGAATAACAACAATTGTCCAAAGTGTATGAATATCCTGAATATTTATTGCTTAAAGTTTACGCTCTACTGCAAATATCATTTAATCATGAACCATGAATCACTTTGCGAGTGAAACGCGAATATGTGGATATTCTATCGGTGATTGACGAATCCCGTTTGGTGTTAACCTTACAAGAGGTAAACAAACGCACTATCTTGAGTCGAATAAAGGTAACTTGGCAAGTTACCTTTTCAAGAGGACATTTGTTCTTTAAAAATGTCACTGAGGTGATTTCCATATTAACGTGTTGGTGTCATGAGCTTAAGGCAATAATACTGTTTTCCATGATAATTGTAATTGTGCAATTATTATCACTTATGATGACTTATATTCAACCATTTCATTACAAACCTATGAAATTTACCTTCAACCTTTGTGTTGACCTTTTTAGCATGTTTATCTCAGGTATTGAGCACTTATGGCACGGAGTTCTGGTCATTGACTTGAAGGCATACCCAAACTTGTTATCGAATTACAACTTATAAGTTTTTAAATGTATTTGGAAACCTCTTTTGTAAAACTCTAATATGTTATTGATAATGATAACTAAATTTTCCAAACGTCTCTTTTGAGAACACTTTTTTTTTTTTTTTTTTTTTTTTTTTTTTTTCTTTTTTCTTATGATTAAGACTGTTAGCAATCAAAAGAAATACCCCCAATTTAAGCTTCCTCTCTATGTGAATTATCGGGGTGTTACATAAAACATCTAATCTAGGAGTGAGCAAAAAATCAAAAATTCCAAAAAGGACTGAACCAAAATAACTGACCGAAACTATAAACCGTTAGTTCGGATTTTACTTTTTCAAAAACCAAAATTTTTGATTCGATTTCGGTTTTCACCTAAACAACGAACTGTAAAAACCGAATCGAACCCAACAGGTTTTATTATATAACAATATAAAATTAATATAATATAAATAAATAGCTAAATAAACAAAATTTACAAATTCATATTCATTTTGTGTGTGAATTATAATGAATTAATCTTACGTATTATATGTGGAATTCTAAATTCATCTTCGTTTTTGATTTTATAAAAACCCGAATATTTTGATTCGGTTTCAATTTTAACCAAAAACCAACTCAAATCGAATCATACACCCCTAATCTAATCCCTTACAATGAGTGAAAACAGAGATTATACCATGCTCTGGTTGATAAATTGACATGTTATCAATGGGCCTTCGAGGTAGATGTTTTAACCACAATTCAACAATATACTAAAAGTCATGAAGGAAGCCGATAAAATTGGGCAGGCTTGGGCTGAGCTACTCTTGGCCCGGGTGTGTGGTCCAATGAATTGGCCCAATTGTCTTTTTTTTTCTTTTAGATTGTTTGATATAATAAAAACATGGCATCAATTATCTTCCTCACCGCCTACAAAGACAGTGATACTCAATTTATAATGGGTTTTTCTAACATGTGCCCCAGGGGCACATGTTAAGGTGGGACTCAGAGCAGGTGCCACAGCCTGATTGTTAGCATTATATGTGAGGCCTGATAATGATTAATAACAATAAACTACTACTAACTACCTTCTAACTGTACTAAACTACTATTATAACACCTACTGGTCAATCAGTCAGACAACAACCTGTGTCCCCCACCTTAACATGTGCCGCACATGTTAGAAAAACCCATTTATAATACCTCTCATCCTCTCTAGACATATACGTACCATCAATTCAATGATCCACTTCGATGATTTATCATACTCATCCTTAATCCCATAATCTTAGAGTACTCTAGTATCATTTTCATCTCTGTGTACATCCCCACCGCTTAGCCACACACACGCTGCTACTCTTTGCGATGCCGCCGATCTTTTCGTTACCGCCGTCTAGTGATGTGGGCGATGGAGATCGTTGTGTGACGTTGTGGAGCAGTTGTATGTGTGAGGTTTCTTTCGTGGGTGTCACGATTTGTTTGAGGATTTGTCTCGTGGTATGCAGAGGAATATAAAAACAAAAATATCATCAACGTTGTCTATATGTTTCGTATTGAAGGATGTATATTTACCTTTTTTATATATAAAGGTATGTTTTAGATTGGTTTACTATAAGTATGTTAAAGCTTTCAATTACTTCACTAAATTAAGATTCAGCTATTAGGAAATTTTTTGAACAAAAAATTGTTCTGGGGTTCGGGTTTCGAATCGTGTTTGCTATAGGTTAGGAAAAGATGTTTACGGGGTTTGGCAATTCTATGACATCAGTGAAGAAATTATCAATATTTTTTTAGAAATTATGTGTAGTGTGTTTTTGTAACTAATGGAGGTATGTGCTGATTGTTTTTGTCTGCAGCGAAATCAGAATAAAAGTAGTGCATTTAATGGCTGAAGCCAAACGGTAAAAGAATGTCCCAATTTGTTGTATACTTTGCGTCGTTAATTATGGCCTATAAATATTTGATAAGCCTTAATCGACAAGTCTGGAAATGCTTTGTAAAGAAAAAGTATTCACGGTGGCTTGGTATCCGTGGGATTGCAGCCCTGTGTTGTGAGTTTTAGTCCTGAAAGTATCTAGTAAAATAAGAATTATTCGCATCTTAGTCAAGGCAACTTATAAGGTTTGCAGCCATGGCGGATCAATCCTTTTTTTCTCGACGATTTACTTGGCCAAGAGTAGCTCAGCCCAAGCCTGCCTTATTTTGTCGGTTTCCTTCATGACTTTTAGTATATTGTTGAATATACTAATCCCCATTACAAGTTTCGTATGGCAGTTGTCATGGGCCGGTGTTTTGTTCAGCCTATAAATTGGTTATATTGTTACAACTATTGTATATATAAATGGCCGATGAAAATTTACGACATTTGTCAGTCTAATCTCTCCATTTTGTAAGTTTGTATAATATTGAATACTTAACAGGCGATGATGATAGTTTTTTGAAATTGTATTTTACTTGAACGTGATTTGCTGTCATACGTGTCTGGCTTGGCAATCACAACTGGAATGTGATTGCAGCCACCTTAAATAGTTTACACGTCATATACTTGCATATCTAAGCCTTTTGTTTGTTTGAGGTGGGAGGGAAAGGTGGTAGGTAGTAAGAGTTGTTTAAGTGTTCTTTGCATTTTAGTATAACACCAAAAAAGGTTACTCCTAGAGTTGTTAATAAAATGACCTGGTGTTGACGATTTTATATAATTTACACTTGTTGCATCCATGTATACTAGTGGATTAGTCATCATAGATTTCGTTTCAAGATGGAAAGTACCTTTGTTTAAACGCCATGTTTTCATTCATTGGGCCATTAAAAATTCTGTAATAAATAGATAAACGACAGTTAACACGCTGTACTAATTGTATGACATATGTTTTTAAAATCACAACACACTGCAGGCACGCCCTGTGCAAACAATACACATGACCCCCCATTTATTGATTGTACACGACTATTAAAGATGTTTTGCAATGTTCTCGAAATCAGGAGCCGTTTTTATGGATACCACTGCCCAGGGTATGGGAAGGAAACATTTCTTTTCTTTTGCTTCTTTTTACAAATATGACTGTAGAAAATTACAATTAGGCACCATTGCGTAATGCGGTCTGTGTTATTACTAATGCAATATGTGGTTGTTGTCAAGCCGTACAGCATCATTCAGATCCTTTTGTAGATGGGAACATACAAACAAAATGTGTTTTTATACCATGGACGTCAACAGTGATTTAACGTGAGATGTGTTCCTGCCTTAACTATTGTTTCTTCTTTGAGCCGTATTTATCCGACAAACGTATACCACCATACTCTCTAAAACAGTTGAGAGCAGATTTATGGGCCGTCGTCAAGTTCTCAGACTCGAGAAACGACATCTCCAAAAAACCAAAAAAAACTCCTATGTCCATCCTCAGGCTAATGCACCAACCGTAGACATGGCTGATGTGACAAGTCAGGGGACCACAAACGTTAAATAATGAACTAGGATTAACCACCTTTGTCCGATCGCGAGAAGATGTAGTAGTTATTTTTTTTCGTAGACTCTTTTAGGAAAACATCATGAATTGCCATGTTTTATGACTTGTTATTTTATGAAATGCCGAAAGGGTTATTAGGAAAATTTCTTTGGTTAAGAAGAAGGTAGTGAGATTATCACTAATGTACATTTTTTCTATTTCAGACCAGAGGCTTGAGGATGTATCGGGTCCATTTCAGAAATATTTTCTACACTTAATTATCACAAAATCATAAGTTAAGCCACCCGCGATTAAATTCTTCTACGCGAAACTCACAGCTCTATAATATAGTTTATTAACAGGCAGTAGGGTGCGTGGTTTATCTTTAGTTATCATTAGTCACTTTAAATTTTATTCGTAAGACACATGTGGTTGTAAATCTCTTAGAAATACGTAGCATTTTAAAGCGAATGTATTTCCGTATAAGGTAAATGCTCCTTATGCATGTTGCCCTTTAAAGTGAATGCCCTTGAAGCATTGTGACTTAAATCACTTATCAAAAATGTATCTCAAGAGATATCGAACACAAAAATCAGACTTTACGAGGCAAAATTTTAAGTTATTTTTAAATAAGCACTTTGAAATATGCATTACCAAAGTTGAAGTCTTAGTTTTGGTAAAACGTATGAGAAAGTTGTATGACAATTATATTTTATTAAAAGGGTTGCCATCAGTGTATCCTAAATTCCAACATTCAAAGAAATGAAAATGTCTATGCATACAATAGGCTGAAGATTCTGGACCATAATTCTGTAATGCAATTGGCATATGCAACTGACGCTATATTAAAATAAGAACACACAAGTTTTGGTTTAGAACAAGGATAAGATCCTAATATTTCCACGTAATGCCAAAATGCCTTATTGGAATTATAGGTCATCACATTACCAAAGGGTGTCATGGGAAATGGCTTTAATTTACGCAATTTTCTTACCCCTGTAAAATGTAAAAATGATTGAGCATTATTTATTTGTAATATTTAGTTTAGATTTTTTATGATAAAAAACCTTTTCTTGCAGACTTTCCTTCTGTACGGGCTCCTGTGCGCTTAACGAACCAGGTTGCAGCATTGTCACTTCATGCCAGGATTTAAATTGAATGCATAGCATAATTCTAACATGTCTATCTCAACTAAATTAGTGCCATATGATAAGGTAATAGATTTGTAAATTGTACTACCAAACTCCCTCCCGTCTCAATTAAATTGACTCATTATTAATTTTATTTTTTGTCTCAAAACCTTTTCCAACTTTCTTATTAATGTGTTTATAGGAGTAATTTAAAATTACTATTTTACCCATCTCATTCAATTTTGTAAGAAAAGTAATTCACATTATAGTATTAATAGGTAGTAAACTTTTCATTTTATAATATAATATACGTCCAGATTCATTGAATCTTCATAAAATGATACATTTTCATTTGTTGCGAAAGACCCATTAAAATTTTACGCAAGAGTAGTACAATATTACAAATCTATTAACCTTATCATATTCACTAATTTATATGAGAAGACATGTTAGAATAATGCTATGCATTCAATTTCAAAATCCTGGCATGAATGACAATGCTGCAGACCTGGTGCGTTAAGCGCACAGACCCGTACAGAGGAAATTCAGCAAGAAAGGTGGTTTAATCACTAAAACATCTAAAATAAAAAAAATTTTTAATACAATAAAATGCTAAAACATAAACATTTCATACAGTGTTTAAGAATATTGCGTAAATTACAGCCCATTTCCCATGACACCCTTTGGTAATGTGATGAACTATAATCAAAAGGCAATTGGCATTACGTGAAAATATTAGGATCATATCCTTTTCTAACCCAAAACTTGAAGTGTTCAAATTATAATAAACAGTCAGATTGCTTAACAAATGCAATTACAGAATAACGTCCAAATTCACTATTGTCTGCCTAGACATTTTTCATTTTCTTGACTAGGCAATTTAGATACACTGGATGCAACCTTTAATAAAATATATTGTCCATACAACATTCAATATATTATACAAAACTAAGACTTCAACTTTGGAAATGCATATTTCAAAGTGCTTATTTACAAATAAACTAAAATTGTAGCCTCGTAAAGTCTGATTATTGTGTACGATAGTCTCTTGAGATAATCTTTTGATAAGTGATTTAAGTCACATGCTAAGGAGCATTCACCTTTAAGTCACATGCAAAGGAGCATTCACCTATACGGAATACATTCGCTTAAATGATACTAATTTCTAAGCTGATTTACAACCACATGTGTCTTACGAATAAAATTTAAAGTGACTAATGATAACTAAAGATAAACCACGCACCCTACTGCCTGTTAATAAACTATATTATAGAGCTGTGAGTTTCGCGTAGAAGAATTTAATCGCGGGTGGCTTAACTTATGATTTTGTGATAATTAAGTGTAGAAAATATTTCTGAAATGGACCCGATACATCCTCAAGCCTCTGGTCTGAAATAGAAAAAATGTACATTAGTGATAATCTCACTACCTTCTTCTTAACCAAAGAAATTTTCCTAATAACCCTTTCGGCATTTCATAAAATAACAAGTCATAAAACATGGCAATTCATGATGTTTTCCTAAAAGAGTCTACGAAAAAAATAACACTCACTTCGAGAACGGACAAAGGTGGTTACATCAAGTTCATTATTTAAACGTTGTGGTTCACCTGCACTTGTACCAACAGCCATGTCTACGGTTGGTGCATTAGCCTGAGGATGGACACGAGTTTTTTTTGGTTTTTTGGAGATGTCGTTTCTCGAGTCTGAGAGCTTGACGACGGCCCATAAATCTGCTCTCAACTGTTTTAGAGAGTATGGTGGTATACGTTGTAGGATAAATACGGCTCCAAGAAGAACAATCGTAAGGCAGGGAACACATCTCCGTTAAATCACTGTTACGTCCAAGGTATAAAACACATTTTGTGATGTTCCCAGCTACAAAAGGATCCGAATGCTGCTGTACGGCTGACAACAACCACATAAATGCATTAGAAAAAACACAGACCGCATACGCAATGGTAGCCTAAATTGTAATTTTCTACAGACATATTTGTAAAAGAAGCCAAAAGAAAAAAAAGTTACCTTCAACGTGGGCAGCGGTATCCAAACACGGCTCCTTGATTTCGAGAACATTGCACAACCATCTTTAATACGTCGTGTACAATCAATAAATGGGGGTTCATGTGTATTGTTTGCACAGGGCGTGCCTGCAGTGTGTTGCTGATTTTTACTAACACATGTCAAACAAATAGTAACAGCGTGTTAACAACGATTATCAATTATTACAGCTTAAATGGCCCAATGAATAAAACATGGCGTAAAACAAAGGACTTACCATCTGAAACGAACACTATGATGACTAATCCCACTAGTATACATGGAGGCACCAAGTGTAAAATATATAAAAATGCGTCAACACCAGCTTCATTTATATTAACAACTCAAGAAGTAACCTTTTTTGGTTTTTATACTAAAATGCAAAAGAAACTTAACAACTCCCTTAACTACCCTCCCCTTTCCCTCCCACCTCAAACAAACCAAAGGCTTAGATAACAGTATAGGACGTGTAAACTATTTAAGGTGGCTGCAATCACATTCCAGTTGTAATTGCCAAGCCACACAAGGACGAAGCAAATCACGTCAAGTAACATACAACTCAAAAAACTATCATCATCGCCTGTAGGTATTCAATATTATACAAACTACCAAAATGGAGCTAAGTACCTACAATGTCGAAATTTCATCGCATCTTATATAAACACTAGCTTGCAACAATATAACCAATTTATAGGCTGAACAAAACACCGGCCCATGACAACAGCCATACAAACTTGTAATGATGATTAATATATTCAACAATATACTAAAAGTCGTGAAGGAAACCACAAAATAGTGCAGGCTTGGCTAGCTACTCTGGCCCAAGTACAATCGGTCCGAGGAAAAAGGATTTATCCGCCATGGCTGCAAACCTAATAAGTTTCCCCGCCAAGATGCGAATAATCTCAATTTTCCTAGATACTTTTAAACTAAAACTCATCACACACAGGGCTGCAAACCCAACAGGCTGCCATGCCACCGTGAATCACATTTGCTTTAACAAAAAGCCTTTCAGACTTGTCAATTAAGGCTTATCAGATATTTATAGGCCATAATTAACGACCCAAAGTATACAACAAACGGGACATTCTTTTACCGCTGACATCAGCCATCAAATGCACTACATTATTGTTTATTTCGCAGCAGGAAAACATCAGCCAAACCACCAATAGTTACAAACACACACTACACATAATTATTCTCAACAAAGTATTTGGTATTGCTTACTGATTCAATAGAATGCCAAACCCCGTAAACATCTTTTCCTAACCTATAACAAACACGATTCGAACCCGAACCTCAAAACAAATTTTTGTTCAAAAAATTTCCCAATAGCTGAATCTCAATTTAGTGAAGTAATTGAAAGCTTTAACATACTTATAATAAACCAATCTAAGATTTACCTTTGTATATAATAGAGGTAAATATACAGCCTTCAATTCGAAACATATAGACAAACGTAGATGAATATTTTTGTTATACCTCTGCATACCAAGAGACAAATCCTCAACAAATCGTGACACCCACGAAAGAAACCTCACACATACCAAAGCTCACCAACGTCACACACCGATCACCATCGCCACACACTATGAACGGCGGTAACGAAAAGATCGGCGGCATCGCAAAGAGTAGCAGCGTGTGTGTGGCTAAGCGGTGGGGTCACACAGAGATGAAAATGATACTAGAGTACTCTAAGATTATGGGATTAAGGATGAGTATGATAAATCATCGAAGTGGATCATTGAATTGATGGTACGTATATGTCTAGAGAGGATGAGAGGTATTATAAATGGGTTTTTCTAACATGTGCGGCACATGTTAAGGTGGGGGACACAGGTTGTGTGTCAGCCTGATTGGCCAGTAGTTATTGTTATTAATCATTATCAGGCCTCACAAATAACTGCTAGCCAATCAGGCTGTGACACACAGCCTGATGTCCCCACCTTAACATGTGCCCCTGGGGCACATGTTAGAAAAAACCATTATAAAATTGAGTATCATTGTCTTATGTTAGGCGGTGAGGAAGAAAATGTGATGCCAAGTTTATTATTAATATTAAACAATCTAAATAGAAAATAAAGACAATTGGCCAATTCATTGGACCACACACCCGGGCAAAGAGTAGCTCAGCCCAAGCCTGCCCAATTTTGTCGGCTTCCTTCATGACTTTTAGTATATTGTTGAATTGTAGGTAAAACATCTACCTCAAGGCCCCATTGATACATGTCACTTGAACAAACCAAGCATGGTAAAATCACGGTTTCGCTCATAGTGAGGGATTAGATTAGGGGTGTATGATTCGATTTGAGTTGGTTTTTGGTTAAAATTGAAACCGAATCAAAATATTCGGGTTTTTATAAAATCAAAAACCGAAGATGAATTTAGAATTCCACATATAAACGTTAAGATAAATTCATTATAATTCACACGACAAAATGAGAATATGATTTTTAAATTTTGTTTAATTAGCTATTTATTTTTATATTTATAATAATTTTATATAGTTATAATAATAAAACCTGTTGGTTCAGAGTTCGGTTTTACAGTTCTTTTTTAGGTGGAAAACCAAATCGAATCAAAAATTTTGGTTTTGAAAAGTAAAAATCCGAACTAACGGTTATAGTTCGGTCCTGGATATTTTGTTCAGTCCTTTTTGGATTTTTGGATTTTTTGGTCACTCCTAGATTAGATGTTTTATGTAACACCCTGATATTTCACATAGCAGCGGAAGCTAAATTGGGGGTATTACTTCATGAATCAACAGTCATAATCATAGAAAACGACCCAAAAGAGACGTTTTGGAAAATTTAGTTATCATTCATTATTATATCAGAGTTTTATAAAAGGAGGTCCCAAAATACATTAAAAACATAAAAGTTGAATGATAACAGGTTTGGACGCCTGCAAGTCCATGCCACTCCGTGCCTTAAACTGCTAAGTTACCTGAGATAAACATGCTAAAAAGGTCAACACAAAGGTTGAGTGAAATTCATAGGTTTGCAATATAATGGTTGAATAAAAGTCATTATAAGTGGTAATAATTGTACAATTACAATTATTATGGAAAACAGTATTATTGCCCTAAGCTCATGAACTCAAACGTTAACATGGAAATCACCTCAGTGACATTATTAAGGAACAAATATCCTCTTGGAAAGGTAACTTGCCAAGTAACCCATTATTCTCAAATATAGTGCGCTTGGTTACCCCGCAGGTAAAAACAAACGAGATTCGGCAATCCTGATAGATCTATCCACAATATTTGCGTTCACTCGCAAATGATGAATGGTTCATGATTAAATGATATTGGCAGTGGTGGTAAACTTAGGCTATAATATATCAGGATAGCATACAGTTAGAAAATACTTGTATTCATGGTTTATAGCATGTATCCCCCCACGGGGTTTGGAAAAACATATAAAGGTAGGACTATAAACTCACCTTAATAGGAAAATCTGATTGACATCAAAAGTGACTCAAAATGGAAATAAATGGCTTCGTTACGCAACCTGGGGTAATATGTCAAGTCTTAGTTTTATAGTTCAAAACTTTATTCCATAAAGTTTAACTTAAATATTAATTTGGTTTATTAACTTGTGAAAATATCGTATCATTGTTCAGGCTATCATAATCCAGAGGTCATGTAGTAAACGTTTGAGGAGCTAGGACACTTTAAATCGTAAATCCAGCAACTCGTCAAAATGTCTACCCAAATGAAATCCTCTCACATGAAACTCCCTAGTAACGTGATACGTTATAGTTTAAATGATAATATTATATCTTTTTAAGTTTCTTTAAAAGCTAGTAGATGATAATTATGTTATATATATAACATAATTGATTTATAATGTTTCGATCGATGAATAAAACGATGAATGTGTCGGGTTTTAATAAAATCGAGTCTTATAGCGTTTAAATATATTTTTGTAAATAAATATAAAAATATTATATTTTATACCTTTAAGAATTCAAAAATGACAATATATACCTTTGGTATATATTAATTTACAATTTAAACCTTTACTTTGGAAATTGGCAAAACAAGTCCCTTGAGTTTAACTTTAGGATATTTACATTTTTGGCCCGAAAGTTATATAGTTTCAAAATGTTACGATATATACCCCTGCATCATGCATTTGCATTTTTAGTCCAAAAATCATATACTTTGCATTTTTCAAATCCAATTCAGTTTTGCGGTATTTAGCTTATCATAATAAGCTAAAATAAGTTGAATTTACAAACTTAATAAGCTTATAGCTTATAAAAATGAGCTTATGAGCTTGTTTATCCAATTAGGGTGCGTTTGGTTTTAAAATTAGGATCCAAAAGCTTAGAGCTTTTAGGGTTTGATTCTAAGTTTATAAAAATGATAAATGAGCTTATAGAAATAGCTTATATGATTAGCTTATAGCTTTTAGCTTATTAGGGTTTCAAAATAGGGTTTTAGGGTTTCAAAATGTTATTTAGGGCACAGTTTGGTTTAGAAAAACCAAATAAATGGTTTTTATGGTTCAAGGCTTATACAAGAGGCTTAAATAAAGCTTATAAATGATCTGAAACATATAAGGAGCTTATTGAATGAGTGAAAAGGCTTACTAGTACACGAATGGTTTAAATGGGTCAAAATGAGCAAATATAACCCGAAAACTTTAGGAGATGAATCAAGGACCTCTTTTATTCTCTTCTATGGATTCTACATAGCTTAACCTTCCTTACTTCTCTTCTAAGACATGGCTAGAGCATAGTCTTAAGGTAGTTTTGAGTTTGGATGGTGAATTAAGAATGTGTGCATGTATGCGTGTATATATAGGGTAAAGGAAGAAGTGGTGGCCAAGTTAAGTAGAGTGGTAGCCAAGTAGAGTGGAGTGGTGGCCAAGGGATAGCTAGGATGACTATTAGAGTTAGGAAAGTAGCTTTGAAAGGTGTTAAGAGATGGTGAGGGGTTTGGTTAACAAGGGTGGTGACAAGGAGGTTTACTTGGGGTGCAAGGTGGTTAGGTGATGACAAGGAGGTGATGGAGGTGCTTAGCAAGGTGGTAGGTATGGTGGTGAATCATGGTGGGGGGAGGGTGGTTACTTGGTTCGAAACTAGGTGAACTAGTTTAGGATTTTAGGGTTTTCATCTAGGGTTAGGGTTATGACGAGCTAGGGTTAGGGTTTAGGATTAATATAGTTTAAATTTTGTGCATTGGAAGCTTGTAATCCATGCTAGAAAGGTGGTATGAGATGCCTTAGAAATTGGAGGGAAAATGGCTCATTTGAATCCTGTGCTTAATTGACTTGTACCTAGGGCTTTAAAGGAGTTGTACTAGGGTTTAGGAGGGAATTATATTCGAATATTATGCATTGGTAACTTGTACACATGCCTTATAGGTTTGTTCATTTGTTTTGTATGCAAACATTACATGTAATCGGGGTTTTGATATAAACGTTAACATATAAAGTCCGTTTTATAATAACGTTATGGATGGTACGTTAAATAGATAACGTGTGGTAAAATGAAGTTTAAAACATATTGCTTGACATATTATAATGTTTACTTGCTATAAACGTTGATGAAATTGGCATTGGTAGGTTGCGTGAGCTCGTTTACTTTTGTAATATAAGTTACGTTACATTATAGATGGAATAAAGCAAAAATCTTTCCATGAAAATGGTTGCATATAATTTAATAGATGGATAATTACACTGATGAAAATTGCGTCTAATTTAATAGATGGATAATTACACTGATGAAAATTGCATCTAATTTAATAGATGGATAATTACATAGATGAAAATTGTGGGTTGTTATAGTAGGAGATTTACCTGCCGTGCTAGGTCGAGAATCTGAAATAACTATACCCTCAGTACGTGCCTTCTTCACAAGCGGCGACCCAGAAACAAAAGCCACCTTTTTCTTCCTCTTACCAGAATTAACATTCAGCTCATCTTGAATGGTGTGATCAACAAGACTGATGGTCTGCAAGAAGGAGAGATAACCCTATTCTCAGTCTCAGTTATAAGCGAAACCTCATTCCCAGCAAGAGTCCGCTCTCCAACCTTCACCTTAAAGGGATCAACAGACTTAACAAAATCGAGCAAACCCATTTCTGCAACAAACAATAACATATATCAAAACATGAAACAAGATCACAAAAACTCCACCATGTGCATATATATAGACAAGACACCTACCCTCATCATTATCGTGTAACAAAGTGGGGCGGACGTCAGTCTCAATAAATGAACGACTAAGACCCACGAGACACAAGAAGGTCTCTGGATACTTCCTAATAAGGGTACAGTTTTCATTCAACAATTCCACGCAAGGTAAATCCACAGCCTCATCAACCGGAAGCGGATCCTTAACAACAGAGGTACCGCTAAACCATGAAGTAGATAGCGGACAAACCGAAGCAACAATCCAGAAAAAACAGTTGTTCCAATTCTTCAGTGAGTCAAATTTCTTCGAGTAGCAGCAGGGATCGTCAGCACCCCTGCGCTTTGAAAAAGACAACCACTCGTTGCTAACTGAATTCACATAAAAATGCCAGAAGGTACCCACGGTGGGAATACGACCAAAGGCGTGGCACATAATCTTAAAATGACT
>BQNB010113332.1:0-21961 GCA_026074375.1 Tanacetum coccineum
CGCGTAAAACCCTAAAAATAAATTGTGAATTACATAATGTCATACAATGACCTAAAACACGAGGTGTTATAATATATATATATATATATATATATATATATATATATATATTAGATAGTAGTTTGTAGAAATGCGTCTTGATAAACGTCGCGAGATATAAATCTTTGGGAAATTTGTCGGAATTGATTTGTTTTAGGGAAAATGTTTGGAAAATGAGGTTTAAAACCTTGGAAAACGTTTTATAAACGAACGGGTCATGCCGAAATTTTATAAAAATATTATACTTAGAATATTTTACAAAATTTCCACTTTCTTAAAAATCCTACAAAAAGACGAAATAATAAAACATTATTATTTTAATAAATTGACTAAAAGACGACAAACATATTTTAAAATTTTATAAAATATAAAACTTCTATAAATGGTTTAGCGTAATTAAAACGTGTCTTTACTCATAATCTATACAATTAAACTAAGTAACTTGAGGCTACAGGGTAGATTTACCGGAACATACTTATTAGTGTCTATCATCTAAGTCTTGTTATTTTTACTTGTCTATTTTCTTAAATAGTATAAGTTTATATTATCTAACATACATACTTTAGTATATCTCCTTCGAGTCTAAGTCACCAACCACTACGCAACCAATACCATTAAAACTAGTAATACGAAAACATTTTCAAAACTCCTATGCATCAAATTCAAATATCCATTTCAAACATAATTCTAAATCAGTCAAATTGCTAGGTCGTGTCTAGAAGCCGTTGTACACCATTGTTTGACTATCGTATTCTCTGCTACTTATTACCTTTGTTAAGGTGAGTTCTCGTATCTCCACTTTTTAAACACTTTTCCGTTTGGAGAAAATGATACTCAAATTCTTTTCAATGCTTTTTCATCTGTGCAAAAACTTCTATTTCTTTTGGACAATGCTATGTGCCTATGATTGCTATGTGAATGTCATGAGGACAAATTGTGCATAAGTTCTATGTGAACCTCTATGCAAGGACAATTTTTCCGACTTATGTTAGCTCCAGTTGGTAGGCTTTAGGTGTAGAGGACTATAAACGCTTAGACCATTGTGAATGGTTGGTATGACTTAAATGTTATGATTCTATTGAAATGCTATGATTCTACGAGGAATACTATGATTCTAATCAAAAGACTATGTTAGAATGGGATTGCTATGTTGGATTCTAAAACTATTGTATGCATTTTGTTTTCATATTGCACAATTATCCACAACCTAAATTTTAACACAGCAGCTGGGTTTACTCTTCTAAACCTGACCTTTTCGAGTATCATTTTCAGGTGATCAGTAGTTTATAGAGGAAGGAAATTAGATTCAAGATTTATCAATGACTAAGACGTATTTCTAAAGACATGTGTTTACTCCCTTTCAAGACCGGGTTAAATGTAACAATGTAAATTAAATTTCTTTGTAACAATGTATGGTTTATCTTGTATCTTGTGCAATGAAATGAAAATGTCGCGCCTCATGTTTCCACTCTTAGCGGGGTGTGAAATATTGGTATTCAGAGCCCAAGGTTATAGAGAATGCCATTTTTATAAACTAAAAATGCAACTATAACCAAACTAAAAGTTTTCATAAAACCTCGAACATGACGAAAGTTGACTAGCCCGAGCATTTCATAGTTTTTCCTAAATTATGCATAGCATGATCAACTATGCCTAATTCACAAAGGATCATGAAATAATGGGGGTAGATTCCTTAAGTTATGTTAGGGTGGACATAAAACCCTAAGATCACCTGAAATCACCTCGACCTTATGTGTGCATACTTGTTTTATGTGTTATGTTATTGTCCTATAATTGTCTTATGCTTGATATTACTTGAATCGTCATTACTTGCTTTTGTCTTACATGTCGCCTTGCATGTTTATCCTATTCCTATTATCTGACCACTATTGCCCATGCTTGCTTTGCAATTTTTTCATGTGGCCTTACTACTACATGATCACTATCGCTTATACCTACCTGACATGCTTGCCTTGCAATGCTCTATATGTCGCCATGCATACTCATACTTTGTTACTGCTTGCTAATATACAAGCATGCCCATACTAGTATTTGTTATTTTAATACTATACTAAACATTATTTCGGATACGTCCCCAACTTTGAGTTGTCGGATGGAATACATTATTTTAGATATATCATTTTGGATATACTATTTGGGATACACAATTTTGAGAAACACTATTTCGAAATACTTTCGTTACATACTAATTTGGGTACACAACTACTCAGTTGTTGCCTTATACTATTACGTCACGGTTATCACATGCCCTGTTGATGACATCAAATAACATCTATTTTATAGCATCATTTATCTCATGATTTTAACCCATTTTGTATAGTTATTGCAAAGAATTGTTACTTAATCGTTTATATTTGAGAATTGCAATAATTATGGAGTATTTGGTGAAGTTATGCTAAAAGGAACTCATTTTGGAGCATAAATGAAGAGTTTGAGAAAGTCTACTGATCTGACAGTAAATACGCCATATTATTCTAGACCTATACGATGTATCCAAGACTTTGACGAATCAAAAGACCATTGCTTGACTTTGAAGAATACGCCGTATCTACATCAACGATACACCGTATATAATACTTTGGTCAACGAAGAAGAATCAATTGGTTTTATCTCAATACGCTGTATCCATCAAGAAGATACGGCGTATCCGTGCCTACACTTCACAAATAACCACGAAGGATAGGAGACCCAATACGCCGTATCCAGGAGACATCAATACGCTGTATTCACAATATAGTAATAAAATATTCTGGAAGATATCAAACGTGGTCCTTACTCCAAGAAATCCCCAATACGCCGTATCCCACATTGCTCAATACGGCGCATCGACCTGTTTTCAGACTCTATAAATAAAAGACCCTAAACTCAGTTTTAGGTATGCAAGTGAAACCCTAAACCACCAAGTTGACCAAGAGACGAATAAAGGAGCCGTGAAGGTCAAAAAAGAGCCTCAAGATCATAGGAAAACTCTTGTAATCTTCGCGCAACCGAATACGCGTTCGATTAAGGTTTCTTTATTTTAATCGTTCATATATCAAACCGTGAGTATTTTTACAATGACTATCAGCTAATACCTTTAGGTATCAGCCATGTTTATTAAGATCTAATGTTTGGTTTGTTTATCTTGATTGCTTAATTTATCGTTGATTGTTGTTTATGTTTATCAATTTATATTCGTTTACATGCTTAAGTATGCGACCTATCATTCAACTGGGTCTTGTCCTACAAATTTAATGCGCTACAACTTCGGTGTTATTTGAGCGTAGGCTAAGAGTCCGGTATAGCTCTCCATATTGCAATTTATATATCTAGAGTCAGAGGATCACAAATAGTGACCTATCCTTGCCTTTAGTTTAGTGAGCTTAGTTGAGCCATAAGGTGACCTTGGTATCAATAAGTACGTTCTTATTCCATTGGTAAGGACTCGGACAGTGGACTACTAGTATATAAAGAGTCGTTAACCAGTAAGTGATAAAGTCTCCATGAGCTAGGGTTTAGTAAGAGCACCATTATTAATCTCCTAAGATAGATTATAATCAACAAATGCTTGCTTTATGCGGATGTGTCTAATTGTGACAAAATTAGCGTGTCTAGGTCTTAGGAAGAAGTATCGCCTAAGTCTAGGAATGATATGCCCTTCGAGATAAGTCAATCATTGCACTAATAAACAAACCAGTGTTTTATCAGATTATTCATGGTTGATATGTTTTCCTTACATTAGTTCATGACCATTCCTCTATCGTTTGTTTATCTTCTTATGTGTGTTTATTGCTTTACTTGTCATCAAAACCTTAGATTAGATACACAAAACCGTGCCAGTCTCTCAGGCTGAAACCCCCCTTTTGCATTAGTTTTAGGTTTAACTTAGATAACTAAAATACTGATAGTACTAGGAATTAATGCTCTCGCTCTTAGTGATCGACACCCTACTTACCATGAAACTCCATCTGACCGGGTACACTGCCCGTTAAAGTGTTGTTTTTTGGTATAGTCGGCATAAAATAAATAGTAAAACTTGATACATAAATAACACCTACACAACGACACATCAAGTTTTTGGCACCGTTGCCGGGGAGTGAAAATTATTCTTGATTTTTATTTGATATTTTGGTTTTTAACATTAGATTAGATCTAACTCTTAGGATTAGTGTAATTTAGATTATTGTATATTCTTGTATATTTTGTAAATTTTATATATTTGTCTTTAATTGTTTGCTTGTATATATTTGTGTTTAATTGTTTGCGTATTTAATAGTTTTTCTTAATACACTGTTATGGTCGATAGCTGAATACGGCGTATCCTCTTCCATCGGATACGGCGTATCCAATTCTCTGTCAAATATAGCGTATTCATTCAATTGATTAATATGACGTATCCACTTCCATTGGATACGGTGTATCGATTATCTAGAACAGAAACTGAAATCTTGGTTTTCCTATTTTATTTTTCGTGCTAATTTTTTTCTATCCTTATTCAGAGCAAATCCTGATGATATTTTTACCCTTGTTACAAGAAGAACTTATCAGAGCTAGTTGATTAAAGAAGGAACTACAAGAAGTCATGGCTGAACCAATTCTATCTGATACCATGGAAAAAGCTCTAACCGAATCAATTCTTTCTATAACCTGTAACGACATAAACATTGAATTCAACAAGGAATTTTTGGTGGAATTACGAAAGAACATTTATCACAGAACGCACAATGAAGACGTGGTGGATCACATTGCTAAGGTACTAAAAATAGTTGATTTGGTCTACGTTCCTGGCATGGATACCCATCAAATACGAATGAAAATATTTCCTCTCTCATTGGCCGATGATGCTAAAGAGTGGTGGATTAGTGAAGGAGATGGAAAAGTCACCACTTGGGAGGAACTTATTGAGAAATTCTTCTGTAGATTCTATCCCAAATCATACGATGGAGAAGATGAAATGTTGGACGAAGGAGAGAACTGGGGGATTGATCCACTTGAATTCTTATCAAACGTAAACACATCATTCAAACATCATAAGAATGTGGATGGAAGGACTCAAAAGGTGATATTTCACTCATGGATGAATGGAAATTGGAATAAGAGATATGTGGATAACAATACTTTAAAAAATAATGAATTGAAGGAATCTAAATATAAGAACCCGTCCAACACTGCTACTGATTCGTTCTTCAAAGCCTATGAAGTACGTGATATTAAAAAATAAAGTCAGACAAAGCACAAATATAGCAATACATCCAATTCTATTAATGAGCAACCTAACAAAAGAAGGTGCAAAGTAGAAAAGTTTGAAGCTATTCAGTACTCGCTTGGACCCAATGAAGAATATATTGTGATAAGAAGTTACGAATATGATATTTGGGAAAGAAACAAAGATAATATGTCCAAAATCTATCAAGATATTTTTTAGAAAAAGGACGAAGGATGGAAAGTTACGCGCACCAAGTGAGGAAGCTGAAGAAAAGTCTAACTTAAAGACTTCGCTGTAAACAAAGTGCTTCTCGGGAGACAACCCGGAGTGTTATTTAATTTTATCGACTATGACTTCCCAGACATCAATACGGCGTATTCGCTCCATACCATATGGCGTATTGATTATCTGGACGTTATCAGTCTTTACTTTTTATCGCACTTTAAAAACATTATTGTCAGATCTGGAATACGGCGTATTCACTAACCTGATACGCCATATCCACCAAAACTGACTCGTATTTTGTTTACTTTAGTTTAAATTAACCGTAGGTACCAAGATAGGAATACACATGTTCTTCTTATATTTTATACAGGACCTCGTGAAGAAATATCAACGAATATTGGTGGAGAATTTAAATATCTGGAGATCTTGAAGTGTTGGAGTCATGGAAACTCAAGGAGGTTGTTCAACATGAATTCTTGCTCATAAACGCAACTTGGAGAATCTACCGAGCAATTATCAGGGGGAATTTCTTATTCTAATTTGAAGAATACTCATTTCATACAAAAGATGAACTAGAGAGAGAAAGTTGAGAGAGAAAGTAAAAAGGAAAATAAGAAGGTTGATTAAACTATGTGTAAATTACAAAGAGAACCAACACCTTCTCCATGTGTGGAGAGGGTATTTATACTTAGTAAGTGGTCGGTCGGGCCTTGGCTTGCATGGGCTTTCCATGGGCCTTGGACTAACTAGCCCACTAAGTTTCTAAATATTGCTATACGAGCCATCTACCGATATCTATGAAGTGACCGAGACTTTTCTAGGAATTTTGTATTCCTAACAATCTCCTCTTAAAGGAGGTTACTTCATGTTACAAAACTTAAACCTAGCATACTATGCCGAGTCTTCATTCTTGTGCTCGTAGACTTGAATTTCTTTCTTTTTTCTTCTTGTGAATATGTTTTAGTGACCTTGACTTTTAGGATGGAGCATATTCCTTTGACTTTAACTTGTATGTAATCCTTGAGCTTCTTTTGATCATCATCCAATCATAATCTCTATTTGTCATCTTATGATCTTTTGCCTCCTTATGAACTTATGACCATCGGACCGACATGCTCATACTTTTCTTGATTTGTTAACTTCAAAGCTTTAATTATGCATCTTTCTTGAAGTTCTGTAACTTTAACACTTTGTCGCTTCAAGAAGGATGTACGGTATCAGAGTAGCAGAAGTCTTGAAACATGTACTTGAGCTTTCATGGTATCTTTATAAATATCGGTCGAGTATGAGCATGCGACTATGAATCTATGAGACAGCTAGAACCAGGTACCTCCATGACCATGTTTATATGTTCCTGAAATAAAATAGTTAGCAATAAATCTAAGGGACAAATATGGCTTTGTCATTCACCTGTTTTTGGTTGGAGTAACCTTCGAATCCGTAAGGATCGACCTGTGATCAGGTAGACTCAATTTAAGAACCTCCTTGATAGGATTTCCAGCTTAGTATTGAATCTTTCTAACCCATATGTGTTAGATTCATCATACTCAGCTTGTTCTCATTACCGGACACCTCAAAACAAGTTACCTCACTATTAGTATTGCTACTAATAGAACGGTAAGAGTGAACCAGTGAGTTACTATCTCACCGATTGAAATGGAAAATTGATTTAAAAAACAAATCAACGTGTCACTTGCTAAAGTGGTTTTGTGACACATTGAGAGTTTTAGTATTTCAAAATTCATTAATCGTCGATCCATAACCTGGAACAAGTTTGATTCATATAGAATCGCAGACCATGTTGCTTCTAGTTGTTATAATATTGATTCATGAGAATTGCACAATTCACTACGAGAGCTTGTTTTGTTGTTGGCTCAAGCAGGATTTCCATCGTCATTGTGAGTACCTAAGGTATCACTTGATGTTCTGGCAAAATCACAAGGATAATGCGAAGGACTCTAATGATATTACTAGTTTTCACAGTATGTGAGAAACCAGCTTATGATAGATAAGTGTCCTAATGAGATTTATGGATGATCTCTTTTGGCTCTAGACTCAATAGTGCACATTTGATTTAGTAATCAGAGGCTGGAGCTGAGTGCTACCTTTTCAATACCAACTAACTTGGAGTGAGAAAGTCGATAGAAATGTGTGAGTCTCCGTGAGTTTTGAAACAAAGTCTTTCTGACTTTGAGTGGCTGGGGAGGGTTATGCATAACGTCACTGGGTCCATGACTATCTTCAATATCAGACAAAAACTTAGTGTTTCTGATAGCATATGTATTGACCAGTTTTCTGCCTAAGTGTAAGGAGGGCTTCTTTCTTTTCACCCTTTTACTTAACTTTTATTTATCATTCTTCAACCCCTTCAATGCTTACCGAGACTTCATAACTAACACCTTGTTGGGTTTATTGCAGTGTTAGCTCCATCTCAGTCGACATTATTCCTGATACTTACTTTTTCTCCTTTTGTATCATACCTAAGGACTTATACACTATCTAGTGGATATCCCTGGGTAGATCCCTCCGGTTCTGGCTAGATCATTGGATTTAATACCTATGCTTAACCACCTTATAACTTCATAAATTTAAGTACATGGTCGGTCTTTTGGGTATTCCATCACAATCTTTCCAAAATCATTGAAAAGTTTAATCAAAGTGTTTGATATAAATATCAAAAGATTTTACACTTTGAAAGTTTTTAATTATCACTAAAAGCTCCCCCTTAACATGTGCATCGTAATCGTAGTACATGCTAAGTGAAGAGTGCATTGAGTCCATTTTATATGATCACATTTCGATACAAGTTAGATTCAGTTTAATCACATTTTCTCCCCTTATCCAAAATGTTAATCTCTTGATATTTTGGATATCAATTGATTAAACGTCCAGGGAAAAAATGTTATAGAATATTATATAGGAACATTTTAATGCTCCCCCTCAAATTATGAGGGATATGATATAGTGTTGAGTATGAAATTTTGAAAGATTTTGAATTTTGTGAAAAAATCTTGAAAAATCATCATACTCGAACACCACATAAGCCTAAGTCTTTTACTACTGATGTACATATTCACATGTTTATTATATACGAAGATTTGACCTGAATGATGAGAACATCATATGATGAAATCATATGGTCCTTTGTAGCAGCCGTAGGTCTCCTTCGTACAATCTCCTACCAACGACCTTTTCTAAGCTCCTCATTAACCTTCTTTCTTTCAAGAAGTTATCAATCTAATCTTTCTCTGTCCAAGCACTCTTCGACATTGCTTCAACTTTCTTTCCAAGTTACGAAATTCTTTGCTTCAAACTTCGAGTATGAAACAGATTCAGATACATATGTAACTTGAGCTTGTGTGGTTGGTGATGTCAATGTTGATGTTGTCTTAGCTTCCCCCTAAACCAACAATCCTTTCTTGAGTAGATTTAGAACTCTCTTGCAAGCCACATCAAGCAGTCTTGATGTATAAAGCCTAGATATCCGAAGTTTACAATTAACCCTTTCAAGGATTTGATACCGCAACACCAATGTCAATTAAGTCCCGGATGAGCACATTTCTCTCTTTAGGATAGTTATGATATAAATTGTAACACCAAAGTCAACCAAGTCCCAGATGTAGACAATTAAATCCCTATGTGTACCTATTTTATCAAATATTTCTACTCATTTTAAGAATAAGCTTAGAGATTGACCGGTCGGGTAAACATTAATTGAATCAGAAATATCTCTTCTCACGTTTTAAATAATTATTCTCCCAACACTTCCCCCTGGGGACTCAAATGATACATACTGACAAATGACAAGATGTCTCTTCCACCATGTGATTGAAATAGTACACCCGAAAGAAACAAAGAAAGGCCTAAAATTCAAAGAAGGTGACTTCAAAAAAATGCCATTGACTCTATCAAGTATACATCTACTCCTTCCCCCTTGCTGGTTTCGACACCTCAGAATCAGCAAAACCTTGTACGCACACATACTTGAGATCGTGTTTGAGGTGTAGCTTAGATCTAACCATGAGAATCAACTTCAAGGCTATTAAAACTAGTTGATTATTTCTAAACAATCCTAAGTCTTTTACAACTATGATGTATTGGAAATATTGATCGAATGTTGCTTAAAGCCTGAATTCACTAAGTCCTACATTAAAAATAAGTCCCTAAAGTTTGAACCAAATGACATTTAAAGCCCTTGTAATTAATATAAATTAACTCCCCTTTAAATTATAATATGTCATTATCAAAAACTTTATCCGTTTATTTCGTGACTTATTTTGAAAGACCATTTAAAAGATTATTTGATGACGATTTCTCCCCCTCAAATAATGACCCGTTTTCTATTTAAAGAGTTGTTATGATTGTGTGAGTGGTCGAATTGTCTTTGAAAATCTTTTTGTGATTACTGAAAACACTGATTCATTGTGAAGACAACTTTTTACCGATAAAAATAAGATTTCTCTTATTTTGACAAATAAATGCACTGAAACGTACACTTATTTGATATAGGAAGCATGGGTTGTGTTGCAAAATAAACACAAGCCTTTGCATGGTCATAAAGTAGACCATGCCCGAGAATAAATTCCCATTAAGAGGTCAAGTTTTCTTTTTGAAATACTTGCCTTTAAGATGATGACCGGGTTACAGTCTGAAATAACTGTAAGCCATATGGCATGTTTTGAAAAACATTTGAACTTTTCCACGAACTTTATTTATGACCACGTGTCTTTATTGAAAGACATTTCTAGGGACGTAAATATTTTCGTTTGCAAAATACATGCCATTAATTACCTCTTTTTATATTTTTCATTTTTTAATTTTTTTATTTGTTTTTAAAGTTTTATATTTTAGTATTTTGTTTTTATAAAGGTTTTTATAAAAAATGAAAATCTTTTCGGGTTTTCTGGTTTTGAATATATACATATTATACATAGGATATTAGAATAGGTACCACCACTATTCTTCAGCTTCATTTGCCAACTGTTTTAGGGTCTGAGGCGTAAAACTTCGCATTCCTAGCTTATTGATCAGAAATTCAATTCTTTCTCTGCATAGGGCTTTAGTAAAGATGTCCTTTAGCTGATACTCTGTGTTGACAAAGTAAAGCTCTACTACGCCGTTCTTAAATTGCTCTTTGATGAAGTGGAATCTTATGTCAATATGCTTCGATCAGGAGTGTTGAACATTGTTGCAGCATAAGGCAATAACACTTTTATTATCACAATACATTGGAATTTTGTTGAATCCAAGGCCATAGTTGGTAAGTTGTGATCTCATCCATAAGACTTGAGCACAACAGCCAGATAGGGCGATGTATTCAGCTTCTGTACTGGATATTGCAACGTTTTTCTACCTTTTTGATGACCAGCTCACAAGTCTATCTCCTAAAAATTGCATACTACCAGAAGTACTTCGTCTGGTATCTTGGCAACCCACGTGATCAGCGTCTGCAAAAGTAGGAGAATATCTTTGCCTTGTCTTTGGATGAACAATGTGGGATCCATGGTTCCTTTAGTAAATTCCTAAGAGAGTAGAAACGTTGACAGTAGATCGTACCACGCACGAGGAGCTTGTTTCAACCCATATAGGGCTTTCTTAAGCTTGTACACGTGATTCAGATTGTCTTGATCTACAAACCCGTCCGGTTGGCTGACATAAACCTCTTCACGCAAAATGCTATTTAAGAATGTCGTCTTTACATCCATTTGGTAAACGACCATATTCATGTGAGCAGCAAATGCGAGGAATATTTGAATAGCTTCAATTCTAGCCACAGGAGCAAAGGATTCTTCAAAATCAATTACTTCTTCTTGACGGTAACCACGAGCAACCAATCGAGCCTTTTCTTTAAAATTCCTCCTAATTCATCAAGTTTCACCTTGTAGATCCATTTTAAAGTAATGACCATCACTTTATCAGGGCGAGGAACGAGCTCCCAGACTTCAAGACGTTCAAATTCATTAAGCTCCTCTTGCATTGCTTCAATCTAACATGCTTGAGTTAATGCGACTTTGTAGTTCTTAGGTTCAACTGATGTGAGAAAGGCATCATAGTAACAAAATAAGGCTTGTTCATGGAGTTGGAGTCTTATGGAAATAGGTCTTTCAATTTCACCGATAATGTTTTCTAAAGGATGATCCTTGGTCTATTTGTTAACATGTTCTGAGTAAGGAGCAGCAGTTTGCACAATTGTGGGAATAACGTCCGAAGAAGAAGATGCTTCAGAATCATTTTCTGTATTGGAATACCAAAGAACGGATTGTTATTCATGTATGCAACATCTAAATCATGATTGTCTTCTTCAACATTGTTAGGAAGGATAGGAGATTGAGTTTCGGGTGTTGTTTGAGAGTTACTAGGTGATGGTGCATCTTGGTCAACTGTTGTTGAGGAAGGTGAACTGGTTGATACAGCGGGAACTAGAGCAACTACTTCATCAATTAGAGCAATGAATTCAGGGGCTGGGTGATCAACACTTGGTGGAGGGGTGAGTAATTCATCAAACAGCGGTTGAAACAAAAGATCCCAATCATCACTTCTTGAAGGTGGTACAAACAGTATTGAGGGAGGGAGGGTTTGGTATTGAGTCTTGAATCTGATTGGTTATTGGAGTTATTATGAAGCGCGGGTTCCTGAACTGTTGTGTTTAGAGCATAGAGACCATTTGAGAATCAATAACTTTTAACATATTTTGGTTCATATTCTCCCTTCAAAAAATTGCATATGTGATTGCCATTTTGATTAACCAAGTGAGCTAAAATACAAGTTAAAGTACGTTGCTCACACTTGTATAATAGTCGAGCATGTGAGAATATGCATTGTGATGAGATAATGGGTCGAAAAACCAAGAAGATTTTCTCTTCTATTGACGATAAAGGGCACTGAAAGCGTAACACTTTCGTTTCTTTGAGGAAGGGCCTGAAGTGTTGTCTCCAGACGCCATTGCAGTCTTTTTAATCATTTGTGTAATTTGAAGATGATCCATGTGAAATGTAGACTTTATGGGAGAAGGTTCAGGCATGGATCATCAAAATATGCACGTTGTTGTTGTTATTTAGCACCTTGAGGCACTATTTGGAGACTGTCCTTGTATTGATGACTACCCTGAGGCACATTGATTCTTAGACATCAACTTTTTCAGAAAACAACTTTATGGGGTCTTTCCATTTAGGTATTAAAGGGTGTACATGCATGACATTAAGAGTTGTTCGCATTACATATGGGTTAGTATATTTCATTTGAACCATTTGGGGTTTACTGTCAACCTTGGTTATTGCAGAGATGAATATCATTTCCTATTAGATCCACTAAGACCATCAGTCTTGATAAATTCTACCCGTTGGTTTCCACCTAAGACAAGATCTAGGAGTATCCTGGTATCTCATGCACAAAATAAAGACTTATTAGGAGAAACTATGTCCTGTTAACAATCTGCCTACTATGGTTTCTGAGTATGACAATTGATCTATCTACGGGTTTGTTACTGTTTCTAGTCTTATTGGGTTGAATCTTAGCACGAGAATTCACTTCTTTCAGGAATTTTGTTATACAGGCATCATGATTTGCATTAAAGACACATATCTGACAAGTCGAACAAACAAAGTGTTTGAAGTTCGAAAATGAACTAGGATTCCTAGAATGATCTGCTTTTTGCATAGCTTTTAGCGTTTCCTCACAACTCTTAGATGCAGGCCAATTCCTAGATGTTTGATTATTGCTCCTAGGTTTTGGTGTACAAGCATTAGGAGTGTGGTGTGTTTTAGCAGAAGGCATTTCCCTAGGTTTAAGATTCCTATTTTTGTCTTGTGTCTTTTTCTTAGCTTCCTCTAGATAGTAATTATGAGCCATATTTAGAACCATACGATTCTTTTTTACTATTCCTAGAAGAGCTAGGTGCATTCACATGATGAGGTTTTGCAGGAGCAGATTTTCTAACTTTAGGCAAATAATGAGGAGTGACTGGTTTTGACAAAATGTTATTCACATCAACTTGGGAGGCAAATCGTGGTTTTGAAAGGTTAGGTCGTTCAGATTTAAACGCATTCGGTTGTCTAACAACTGATTGGTTTCTGGGTGGTTGTAAAACCGATTTCCCCAAGATTGATGGTTTTGAAAACTTAGTATCCACATTATTTCCTTTTAACTTTTTTAATTCGTTTTTCAATGCTACATTCGCAAAAACCTTTTCCTGAATCTGAGCTTTTAAATCAGCATTTTCAATAGTTTTACTATTTATTTAAGCAATCGATGAGTCATTATGGTCTTTTGTTTGAACTCGTGTCTTTTTAATAGAATCGTAAAGATCTTTGTAGGTCTGTTTCAAATGCTCATTTTCCTTATGCAATTTCTCATTCTTTGCAAATAATTTAGCCACACTATGTTCCAATTCGATATTAATTGTTTCAAGTACCTTAATTTCCCTTTTAATCTTGGCTTTATTACTTGTTTCATTCAAAATTTGACCATGTTGCCTGTCTTTTAAAGCTTGATTTTGATATTTAAGTTCCATGTTAACACAATGTGCTTACATTCTTGAAAAATCCTTTTGAAGTTGGGCAACGGTCTTTTTGAGAGAAATATTTTTAGACTCGAGAGATTGGTTTGAAAATTCAATTGTCATGTTATCAAATGATGGATCAAGTAAAGGACATGAAACTTGACATTTTACAGCATTCTGATCAATCTTTCTTCCCCTGTGACTCATATCTGTTGAATCAGGAGTGGTATTTCTATCAACATTTTTCAACAAATATGTGTCATAAATGGATTCAGATTGATCATAATATTGTTGTTCATTAGCAAGTATATTATGTTCAGCAGGCAGTTGTACCTTAGCCATTGGCTGTTTATCATTTACGGAGTTGATAACTGCATCCTCAACATGTATATATCTCCCATATCTGCTGCTTGAAACATGCCTTTCTGATTCTGTCTTATTGCTTTCTGTAACAACCAAACCAGCATCTAATGCTTTACTCGAATCAACATTTCCCTCTTTTGACTGCATCATTTTGTCATTCATCCTTCTGTCATACTCTCATTTATGCTTTGCTCTTTCCTGAATTGACTCCCCAAGAGATTCCATGTGCTGGATCAGTTTATCATGGAATAATGGAACATCGGTCTTTGTATATGCAATAAAGTACTTGCGTATCATGAGACCTTCATCATTATCGAACGAGAATCGTGAATATAGGAACATCTAAAATTGTTGCAAGAGTACTCTAAATGCACAAGAGGATTCAAGTTCTTGAAATTCTTCTTTGGAAAGATATTTTGCTAGTTGATTCAAGTTTGCGAACATGGTTCTTGTGAAAGTCTGAACATCTTGCTCAAAGATTGTTGCAAATGCCCGTTCAAATCCTCCCTCGATGGAAGTTCCTTTTAAGTCATTGTTTGAAAGAGTCGTGAGGTGTGAATGCAGAATTCAAAAAGATACCATGCAACTTTCCTTTGTTTTGTCTTGCATTTGTTGCAACGGATGCAACTCTCTCTCGTGAGAATTCGAATTTAGAGATTCCATTGAAATTCGATGTGTGAAATTTGTATGTTAAAAGATTACTTGTTTGATCGAACGGTGGTAGAAAGAAATTGTGTTTAATTAACTTGTCTTTTTAGTGTTTTAATTCTTGAAACTACACAAGATTTTACAGTTCTTGACAAAACCGGGAAAACACAACAATGTTTCACGGGATTTTACAAGTCAAAGAAATAAACCATATAATTTTGAAACTTGAGTAAATCGGTTCTAACTATATAATTAGTTGTTCGTTTGATACTAACTTCAGGTGTTCGGTTCCAACTAAAATTTAGTTGCTCGGTTGATACTAAGCTTTAGTTGTTCGGTTGATATTAAGCTTCAGTTGTTCGGTTGATACTAGCGTGAGTTGTCCGGATGATATTAAGCTTCAGTTGTTCGGTTCCTTAAGAAAAATTAGTTGTTCGGTTCCTTAAGAAAAACTAGTTATTCGGTTCATTAAGAGAACTAGTTGTTCGGTTCCTTAAGAAAAATCAGTTGTTCGGTTCTTTAAGAAAATTTAGTTGTTCAGTTCCTTAAGAAAAACTAGTTGTTCGGTTCCTTAAGAAAAATCAGTTGTTCGGTTCCTTAAGAAAAACTAGTTGTTCGGTTCCTTAAGAGAACTATCAGTTGTTCGACTTTAGTTGTTCGACATCAGTTGTTCGACTTTAGTTGTTCGACTTCAGTTGTTCGACTTATACTATTTCGAAACCCAAAAAATTTAAAACACAAAACATACCTTTTTGATGGTTGTTTTGAAAAAATACTTGTACAACTAGTGTTACTAAACCTATAGGAACAAGAAAAATGAGAACTTTAAGGTTTTTAAGCCGAAAAATTTAAAATCAAAATTTTGTTCTTACTAAAGTTTTCGAACACAAAGATGACCAAATATGATATTTTTCTAGATTCAAAGCTTGTACACCTATATCCTAAAGATACTAGATCAAATTTACCAGGGTAAATGATCTTTTAGTGTACACAATAGCTTCGAAAACAAGAAAAAAATAAAGATAAAGGATGATTTTTTGCAAGAACACACGAACCAAAATAATAAACATAAAAACTAAACACACCACTCTATGGCTTTTGATACCAATTGAAGAATACTCATTTCACACAAAAGATGTACTAGAGAGAGAAAGTAAAAAGGAAAATAAGAAGGTTGATTGAACTATGTGTAAATTACAAAGAGAACCAACACCCTCTCCATGTGTGGAGAGGGTATTTATACTTAGTAAGTGGCCGGTTAGGCCTTAGCTTGCATGGGCTTTCCATGGGCCTTGGACTAACTAGCCCACTAAGTTTCCAAATATTGCTATACGAGCCATCTACCGATATCTATGAAGTGACCGAGACTTTTCTAGGAATTTTGTATTCCTAACATAATTCTTTTTAAATTTTCGTATTTAATGTTTTATCTATACAGCGAGGACGTTGTATAATTTAAGTGGGGGTGGAATTAGAATGTTTACTTGTCCTATTTTTCACACTAAAAAACTTAAATTATGCTCAAAATTTTTTTTTTTTCAAGCATACTTTTGTGAAATTACTTGATACATAACCCGCACACAATAACCCTTATTAGATATTATGAGAATTTAACTTTATCCGTTTCCAAATGTTTACCCAAATTCCACAAAATATGAGTGCGCCGGTGATGTTGTATACTTTAGAACTTGGCTTGGTATATCTATTCGAGACCACAATAATGAGTATTATGGATTTAATTGGTGTAACTAGTTTAAATTGGTAAATTTTAGGATTACACTCAAATCGCCTTTCCATGTTGCTTATTAACTAACTACACCGGTTAGTTAACCTCCAGTTTAAACCATTTTCCACTCTCATCTTTAGAGTGAAGATCCACTAGAAAAACCCGTAGAGCCAATCCTTTAGGAATTACACCAACTATTTGTTTCGTTACACCCTTACACCTTAACCTAACCTGTTAGATTAAGTTTAATTTACAGTTGTTAGTTGCTTAAAGTGTAAAGTTTTTATTTCCCGAGTCTTGTGTCATTTTCTATCTTTGGTGCGGTTGGAAATTTGCACATTGCAAATGGGAATGTATATTAGTAGTCAAAACTCATGTGATTTTACTACCATCACAATTAATGGTGAATCCGAAGAACGAAGGAACTATCAAAGAAATTATCCGGAATTATTATGATCATGAAGATGGTGAAACTACACCAAGCTTTGAAGTATAGTTAGCAAAAAAAAGGAGAAAAAAAGTTTGAAGATAATCGTTTCACAAAAAGCATTACCGAAGGAATTACACAAAGGATCGATTATTCGTTGATACGTCTAAAAAATCAATGATGTAAAGTATTATACAAAGTGGAAGATATCGCCACTTGCCTTATAGAGTATGTAAAGTTTTGGGATGATTAAGAAGTTGACCGTTACGAGAACGTCAACTTAGGTTGTAGTTTTTGATCAATGATCAATACGTTGTAAATAGTTGTGTCTTAATCATGGTAACGGTCAGGAAAAAAGTGTATAGCAACTTGTTTCTTAAGTCTTAATCTATTTGTTTCTTGATTTTATTTAACAACAATTTACTTCCCTCTCACCTGATGATTAGCCGCTTGTTTTACGCGAACATGGATGTGATCGAGCGTGCATGTCTATTTTGTCGTTACGACCATGTATGCATGTCTTAGCTGCCTAGTTGGTTTACGAATTTTGGTGAAAGTTAGAAGGTTCCTACCCTATATCATTCTTCATCCTAACCGTTGGTTAAATTCGAATGAGGATGTGATCGAACACACATGTCTATTCTGTCGTTACGGCCATGTGTGTGTGCTTCAGCTTCCTTGTTGGAGTGGTACTTCTGGTGAAATATTGTAGAATGATCAATTGTAAGCCTTTCCATACAAAAAAAACCCATATTTACCTTTATAAACTTGTTACTCCATGGCTTTAGTGGTGGAGATGTGTATCATTGCCAAGATTATGATAGAATACTCATCACGACCGAGCAATTGAGCAAATTAGTTACATGTTACCACATAGATTAGTTGAGTGATTTGAGCGTTTTCATCTTCCTATTTCGTGAGGTGTTTGGTTGTGTACTTGTAATAGATCAAATAAATGCTTTAACGAAAAATATCCATAGGGATACATTTTTATAAACTTCTAAAGGCTACTTGAAGACAAGTAAGATTCAAGTGGGGGATATTTGATGACATCAAATAACGTTTATTTTATAGCATCATTTATCCCATGATTTAAACCCATTTTGTTTAGTTATTGCAAAGAATTGTTACTTAATCGTTTATATTTGAGAATTGCAATAATTATGGAGTATTTGGTGAAGTTATGCTAAAAGGCATGCATTTTGGAGCATAAATGAAGAGTTTGAAAAAGTCTACTGATCTGACAGTAAATACGCCATACTATTCTAGACCTATACGATGTATCCAAGACTGTGACGAATCAAAAGACCATTGCTTGACTTTGAAGAATACGCCATATCCACATCAACGATATGTCGTATATAATACTTTGGTCAACGAAGAAGAATCAACGGGTTTTACCTTAATACGCCATATCCATCGAGAAGATATAGCGTATCCGTGCCTACACTTCACAAATAACCACAAAGGATTGGAGACCCAATACGCCGTATCCAAGAGACATCAATACGCCATATTCACAATATAGTAATAAAATATTCTGGAAGATATCAAACGTGGTCCTTACTCCAAGAAATCCTTAATACGACATTGCTCGATACGGCGTATCGACCTATTTCCAGACTCTATAAATAGAAGACCCTAAACACAGTTTAGGTATGCAAGTGAATCCCTAAACCACAAAGTCAACCAAGAGACGTATAAAAGAGCCTAGAAGGTCAGAAAAGAGCCTCAAGATCATAGGAAAACTCTTGTAATCTTCGCGCAACTGAATACGCGTTCAATTAAAGTTTCTTTAGTTTAATCGTTCATATATCAAACCGTGAGTATTTTTACAATGACTATCGGTTGATACCTTTAGGTATCAGCCATGTTTATGAAGATCTAATGTTTGGTTTATCTATATTGATTGCTTAATTTATCGTTGATTGTTGTTTATGTTTATCAATTTATATTCGTTTACGTGCTTAAGTATGCGACCTATCATTCAACTGGGTCTAGTCATACATATTTAATGCGCTGCAACTTCAGTGTTGTTTGGGCGTAGGCTAAGAGTTTGGATAGCTCTCTATATTGCAATTTATATATCTAGAATCACAGGATCACAAATATTGACCTATCCTTGCCTTTAGTTTAGTGAGCTTAGTTGAGCCATAAGGTGACCTTGGTATAAACGAGTACGTTCTTATTTCATTAGTAAGGGCTCGGACAGTGGACTACTAGTATATAAAGAGCCGTTAAGCAGTAAGTGGGTAATGTCTCCATGAGCTAGGGTTTAGTAAGAGCACCATTATTAATCTCCTAAGATAGATTATAATCAAATGCTTGCTTTATGCGGATGCGTCTAATTGTGACAGAATTAGCATTTCTAGGTCTTAGGAAGAAGTACCACCTAGGTCTAGGAATGATATACCCTTCGAGATAAGTCAATCATTGCATTAATAAACAAACTAGCATTTTATCAGATTATTCATGGTTGATATGTTTTCCTTACATTAGTCTTGACCATTCCTCTATTATTTATTTATCTTCTTGTGTGTGTTTATTGCTTTACTTGTCATCAAAACCTTAGATTAGATACACAAAACCGTGCTAGTCTCGCAGGCTAAAACCCCCCATTTTGCATTAGTTTTAGGTTTAACTTAGATAACTAAAATATTGATAGAATTAGAAATTAACGCTCTCGCTCTTAGTGACCGACACCCAACTTACCACGAAACTCCATCTGACCGGGTACACTGCTCGTTAAAGTGTTGTTTTTAGGTATAGTCAGCATAGAATAAATAGTAAAACTTTATACATAAATAACACCTACACAACGACACATCACCTGTCTCCCCCACACTACCCACTTGTTAGAAAGTCTTAATGCACCACATTCAAAACCAACGAATTGAATTATATTCTTAAACGAGACTGCACCTCAGGTGGAACCTCCTAAGTAAGGTCAACTCTCTAATGCACAGGCTGTGCAAGCTATGGAAGCATGGAAATATTCAGACTTTTTGTGTCACAACTATGTTTTGAATGGTTTGGTGGACTCTTTGTACAACGTGTACTGCAAGACCACAACTGCCAAAGAATTATGGGAGTCGTTAGAACGCAAGTACAAAATTGAGGATGCTAGTACAAAGAAGTTCGCGGTAGCTTGTTTTTTGGATTACAAGATGGTTGATTCAAAGAATGTGATAACCCAGGTTCAAGATCTGCATGTTTTGCTACTCGACATTCATGCTGAGGGAATGACTTTGAGTGAAACTTTTCAAGTTGCTGCTATTATTGAAAAGTTACCTCCAAGCTGGGTAGAATTTAAAAGCCACTTGAAGCATAAGCGAAAGGATATGAGTGTTAAAGACTTGGTTGTTCATCTTCGTATTGAAGAGGACAACAAGCTGGCTCAGAAAAAAACTTATACACCTGATTCTGCCAAGGCTAATATGGTTAAGCATGATGTGTCATCTTCAAAGTCCAATTCTAAGGCAAAAGGAAAAGGAAAAAAGAAGAATGACAATAAGGGCAAAGGGAAGGCTGAGTACCTTGCTCCTAAAGCAAGAATTATGAAACAGAAGTTTGAAGGGACTTGCTACAACTGTAACCAGCCAGGTCACCATGCTGCTAATTATTAGATGCCGAAGCGAGAGAATCCACGCCAAGCTAATATGGTGAATGATAATATGGACATGATTGTTATGGTGTATGATGTCATTTCCATGATCTCTGAAGTTAACCCAGGAGGTTCTAACAACAGTGGTTGGTGGATTGATACTGGGCAACCCGTTATGTGTGTACTGACAAGAGTATGTTTCACTCTTTTTGAGCGGTTGAAAATGGAGAGAAGTTATACATGGGTAACTCTGTAACTGCTGATATCAAGGATGAAGGAGATGTTATTTTGAAGATGACATCCGAGAAAGAGCTCAAGTTGACTAATATATTGTATGTTCTGGAGATTCACAAGAATCTTGTGTCCGGTTGGCTATTGAACCAGTTTGGTTTTTGTCTTGTTTTTTAGTCTGATAAGTTTGTTTGTCTAAGAATCAAATGTATGTTGGTAGGGGATATGCCGTTAATGGTATGTTTAAGCTCAATGTAATGGTTGTTAAGAATGATATCAATAAAATGAATTCTTCTGCTTACTTGATTAAGTCTACTAATGTGTGGCATGGTTGTCTTGGACATGTAATTTTTAATTCGATGCGTCATTTGATTAAATTTAATAGCATACTGATGTGTGCGGTTGTCATAAAGACTTCTACATGAAGTTTTACAACTCCCTAGGCAGTGTACCTAATCGTTGTAGCGTAGTATACGAAAGACTTGGGGGTTGTTATCGTTCTCTAGGCGAATAGGTTGGGAAGGCTCAAACAGGGCTTAGCCGATATCTACGGGATTGAATGGAGATTCTTTTTGAATTTTTATATTTTATAGAAAGCAAGTAAAATCATGGGTTTGAGAGGTTGGTTGATTAACTAATTAATTAAACAAAATATAATCTATGCTACTGGTGATAACTTTATGATAAGATAATGTATTTACTTAATCATGCATTACTCATTAGATTGCTTCTCCTGATCCTGTTGCCTTGTCACACTCGTGATGATTTGTGTAAGTATTTCCTAAGTAATGAATAAATTACACGAACCCGCCGTCTATTTAATATTCCGTTAAGGCAATGCACAAGTAAGATAGTATGAAGACTATTACAAGGCCCCTAATAGTATATTAAATGCAATTGAAATATCTTAAGAGGGATCAACCATATTAGGAGTAAGGTAGTATGAAGACTATTACCAGATGGTATCCTTTCTACACTTCTCGCGTTTTCCTAGA
>BQNB010113333.1:0-21961 GCA_026074375.1 Tanacetum coccineum
CTATTACTTTTCCTAAAGTAATTTTCTTATCTAACGGGAAATACTATATATTATTACGACACGCGTTTGACGTTTATCATAGTTCAAGAGTCATTTGGGTGGAAATAAGCTCGGGTAATCCTAACTTTTTCCACACCGAGAGTGGCATCAAGTTTATGCTAGCACCTAGATCGGCTAGGGCCTTGCACTTGAGAAATTTCCCAGGGTCACCTAGCTTTTCGGGTAGCTTCTTTAGGATAACCGCTGAGCAATTTTCATTAAGGGGTGTGTTTGCCAATTCAATAAGTTTCTCCTTGTTGGAAAGGAGAGACTTAAGCATCTTTTGATATTTTGGGATTAAAATCAATGCATCGGCAAGAGAGATATTGATGTGAAGTTGTTTAAACATTTGCCAAAATTTGTGTATTTGGACTTCATCTTTTTCTTTTTCTTTTTCTTGATTCATTCTTGACGGATAAGGGATGAGGATAACGAGGATCCCTTTGGTGAATCACAAAGTTTCTTTGAGAAGTAGGTTTAGCTTTTTGGACTTGAGGAGGTGGGACCTTAATGGTATACTTACCATGTTCCGGGTCCGTTAAAGTCTCCTATACACGTTAATCCTCCTCTGGATTTTTGAATGGAGGAGGCATAGGAACGGTAGGTCCATCAAGAATAAGACCACTTCGAGTGGTAATGGCTTTTAATTCACCCTTTGGGTTAGCAACGGTGTTGCTAGGGAGAGATCCCGAACCTGAGGTAGAAGCGGTGTTCATTTGAAAGAAACTAGCCATCATGTTTAAAGCCTTTGATTGAAGTAGCAAGTTGTTCATTTGGGTTTGCAGATTGAATTGATCTTGTTTTCTATTCTTCCTGATGTAGTTTGTTAATTTTTGCGGTAACGCAACTGGAGGTTGGGTATGAGGGGCTTGCTAATTTTAAACCTGATTGCTGATTATGATTTGCAACCCTGTAAAAAACTGATTTCCTACCTGATTGTTACTTTGGTAGTTCCTGAATTCTTGGTTTGATAAGGATGAATGGTTGTTTTGATTTTGATTGTTCGGTTTTGATTTGATTCACATTAAACTTGGTGGTCGAGATAATTGTCCGAACGATAGCTAAGCAGATTGCGGTTACTTGAGGTTGGTAGGAATTACCTCCCTTGATGTAGGCTCCACAGCATATACGTTCTGATTTTGGCCAACGGTGGTTGGACAATCATTGTAAGAATGAGGACCAATCAAAGTTCGCAATCGGTGTTCGGTATAAACTGTTGTGTTTGTTTGAAGCACTCTTGTTAAGTTCCTATTCATTTCTTCCATTGAAAGCTTAAGGATAGCTATTTCTGGTTAGAAGAAGTGATAGGAATCGTGACTCAATGTTGAGCGGAAGTATCCCAAATCATTGTGATGGAGCGGTTATATTTTCGATGAGATCATAGCACTTTCGGGGGCATTTATAAAGGGTCCCTGCACAGTTAGACCGCATTGATGGTATCACGATGCTTAATGGTAGCCGTTATAGAAGGTATCTATTTGAGTCACGGGAAAGGTTGTGGTTAGGGACATGTCAATTGAAAGGCTTATAAACGTTCCCAAGCTTCGAACAACGACTCATCGGGTCTTTGATGGAAATTTGTAATATCATTTCTCAACTTGGTCACCATAGAGGGTGGGAAGTATTTTTCGAGAAATATTTTTGCCATTTGGTCAAAAGAGGTGATAGAATTCCTTGGCAAACGATCAAACCATTCGGCGGCACGATCTTGCAAGGAGTAAGGGAAGAGATGTAGACGAAGGGCGTCATCGGAGACCCCATTCACTTTCATGCTTTGGGTGACATGCAAAAATTTGTCGAGATGCTTGTTGGCATCATCACCCGGTCCGCGAAATGGACACGAATTTTGAACTTGTTGAATCATGTCATTCTTAAGTCCAAAAGTCGTTGCTTGAATTGCAATCGGTCCACCTCGACCATCTAAAGATGGTCTGGGACAACTCCTCCATAGTCGGAGGGTCGGGAACTGGTAAACCACTCCTCCTGCGGGAATGTGGTCGGCACCACCGGCTCCATTAGCGGCCATGTTAACTACGGGAGGATTATCAAAAGGTTCTTCAAGATTAAAAGGTTCAACAACTACCGGTGGGGCTTGTTGTTGAGGACGGTTTTGATTTCGAGATTGAGAACGAGTGCGCATGCACTTAAACTATAAAAAGAAAATTTACACTAATTTTTTTTTGGTTTTTTCAACAATTTTTCACAATCTATTTTAATAACGAGATAAGACACTTAAACTACTATAATCAACATGCTTCTCGGTACGTTCTTTAAAAGACAAATTTAAAAGCTGAGCGATACGTCGCTAGTGCCACCAAAAGGTAAGTTTAATCTTTGGTTCTATTCTTTTTTTTTTTAAGGGAACTTTATTAATGGATAATACTTCAGTTGAAAGTATTATATGTTGGTGTTCTTTTACCAACTTGATGATTTTTATTGATAATTAAGGACAATTTTTTTATATTTTTGATTTTTCTTGATTTTTTTGGTTTTTATATATATAAATATACTAATAAAAGAAAAGGAAAAATATTTTTGTATTTTTGTTTTTTATAAAGAAAATAACTCCACAAGGAAGGATCTTCAAAGCACTAATTGTCAAACTTCGAAACGACAAACGCTTTCACTCCTCTCCGGCAGCGACGTCAAAAATTGATTGATTCTTTTTTAATTAACCCTTTTTATATAAATAAATATATATACTTATATATATATGTAATAAGGATAATCTAAAAAAAATCAATAGAATCCGGGTAGTAGTATATGATATTCCCGGGTCGTAGTCCCAACGAGGAGTGAATTGGAAAGTCGAGAGTCGGTTTGATATTTGATGTTTGAATAAAAAATATTTGGATTTGGATTTCTAAATTCTGGGAAAAATAAAACAATCTACACTAAAAACGAGAAAATTACACAAATTATACTAAAAATGAAAGGGGAAGCTAAAAACGACCACACTAATAAAACCCTAATTTTTACAATTAAGCCTAAATTGATTTTGTAACTTTTATGGAACTTAAATTGACTAAAAGGAAGTTTAAGAAAACTAAAACGAAAACGGAGCTAAATTAAGCTAGAAAGTACGAAAAACGAGCACGGGAACGAATCCCGCTCTTTAAAAAACAAAATTTTGCAAAAATGACCCTACGAAAGTTTTTCTATTTTTTCTAAATGTAATATGATAAAATAAAATTTTTCTAAATAAGGAAAAATATTTTGAGATTTTTATTTAATTTATATAATAAAAAAACAGATTTAGAGAAAATAAATGATAAAAAATAGTAAAACAATCTGGAAAAGGTGAAAAATACAGAAAGGGATTAAGGTGTATGGTTCTATGACAAAAATAATCTAGGAAGATTGGGCTTATAAATTAAGCCGTAATAAGCTGAGAACAGTTATGGGCTTAAGGCTAAATAGCCTTTATATTAATAAATTTTGCATCACACGGATGAGCTATTGTAGCATACGGTAGTGAGTTGCAAAATTTATTATATAAAGGCTATTTAGCCCATTAAGCCCATAAGCTGTTTTCAGCTTATTACGGCTTATTTATAAGCCCAATCTTCTAGCTCTTATTTTTCATAGAACCAGTACACCTTAATCCACTTTTCTGTATTTTTTCACATTTTTCCAATATTGTTTACTATTTTTTATCATTTATTTTCTTTAAATCTGTTTTTTTATTATTAAAAATTAAATAAAAATCAAAAAATATTTTTCTTTTTTAGAAAATTTTATTTTATCATATTACATTTAGAAAAAATAGAAAAACTTTCGTAGGGTCATTTTTGCAAAATTTTGTTTTTTTAAAGAGCGGGATTCGTTCCCGTGCTCGTTTTTCGTACTTTCTAGCTTAATTTAGCTCCGTTTTCGTTTTAGTTTTCTTTAAACTTCCTTTTTAGTCAATTTAAGTCCATTAAAAGTTAAAAAATCAATTTAGGCTTAATTTTTAAAAATTAGGGTTTTTAGTGTGTCGTTTTAGCTTCCCGCTTTCATTTTTAGTATAATTTGTGTAATTTTTTCGTTTTTAGTGTAGATTGTTTTATTTTTCCCATAGATTTAGAAATCCAAATCCAAATATTTTTCATTCAAACATCAAATATCAAACCGACTCTCGACTTTCCAATTCACTCCTCGGACTGGACTACGACCCGGGAATATCATATCCTTCACTGCCCGGATTCTATTGATTTTTTTTAGATTATCCTTATTATATATATATAAGTATTATATATTTATTTATATAAAAAGGGTTAATTAAAAAAGTATCAATCAATTTTTGGCGCCATTGCCGGGGAAGAGTGAAAGCGTTTGTCGTTTCGAAGTTTGACAATTAGTGCTTTGAAGATCCTTCCTTGTGGAGTTATTTTCTTTATAAAAAACAAAAATACAAAAATATTTTTCCTTTTCTTTTATTAGTATATTTATATATATAAAAACCAAAAAAAATCAAGAAAAATCAAAAATATAAAAAAATTGTCCTTAATTATCAATAAAAAATCATCAAGTTGGTAAAAAACTCATACATATAATACTTTCAAATGAAGTTATTATCATTATAAGTTCCAGAACCAAAGATTTAAAACTTACCTTTTGTGGCACTAGCGACGTACGGCTCAGCTTTAAAAGTTAATTCTTTTAAAGAACTACCGAGAAGCTTGTTGATTATTAGGTTTAAGTGTCTTATCTCGTTATTAAAATAGATTGTGAAAAAAAATGTTGAAAAAAACCAAAAAAAAATTAGTGTAAATTTTCTTTTTATAGTTTGAAGTGCATGGCGTTCTCAATTCGAAATCAAAACCGGTCCCTCAACAACAAGCCCCACCGGTAGTTGTTGAACCTTTTAATCTTGAAGAACCTTTTGATAATCCTCCCGTAGTTAACATGGCCGCTAATGGAGCCGGTGGTGCCGGACCACCTCCCGCCGGAGGAGGTGGTTTACCAGTTCCCGACCTCCGGACTATGGAGGAGTTGTGCCAACCATCTTTAGATGGTCGAGGTGGACCAATTGCAATTCAAGCAATGACTTTTGGACTTAAGAATGACATGATTCAACAAGTTCAAAAATTCGTGTCCATTTCGCGGACGTGGTAATGATGCAAAAGAGTCTCGACAAATTTTTGCATGTCCACCCAAAGCATGATAAGTGAATGGGGGTCTCGATGAGATTCTTTGTCTAATCTCTCCCTTACTCCTTGCTAAGGATCGTGCCGCCGGAATGGTTTGATCGTTTGCCAAGGAATTCTATCACCACTTTTGACCAAATGGCAAAAATATTTCTCGAAAAATACTTCCCACCCTCTATGGTGACCAAGTTGAGAAATGATATTACGAATTTCCATCAAAGACCCGATGAGTCGTTGTTCGAAGCTTGGGAACGTTATAAGCTTTCAATTGATCGATGTCCTAACCACAACATGTTACCCGTGACTCAAATAGATACTTCTATATCGGTGCTAACATTAAGCAGCGTTGATACATCAATGTGCTACTGGCGGGACTTTAGAAAAGGCGCCTGAAGAGTGTACTATGATCTCATCGAAAATATAACCGCCATCACAAATGATTGGAGATACTTCGCTCAACGGAGAATGAGTCAGTCGAGTTCTATCACTTCTTCTAATCCTGAATTAGCATCCTTAAGCTTCAAATGGGAAGGAAATGAAATAGGAAACTTAACAAGAGTGCTTCAAACAAAACCAAAAAGTTAATACCGTTAACACCGAGTTGCGAGACTTGTGATGGTCCTCATTCTTACAATGATTGTCCACCACCGTTGGCAAAATCATAACGTAAATGACTGTGGAAGCCTACAATCAAGGAGGGTAAGGTATTCTTACCAACCTCAAGGTAACCGCAATCTGCTTTAGCTATCGTTCGGACAATTATTCTCGGACCACAAGTTTTAATGTGAAATCAAAACAAAAACGAGCAATCAATCAAAACTCAGGTTCAGCCTTATCAAAATCCAGGAATGGGGAAACAACCCAAGTAACATATCTGGGTTAGAGAATATCAGTTTTACAGGTGCAATCATAATCAGAATCAGGTTTTAAATTATCAAGCCCTAATACCAACTCCCAGTTTTGCTTTACGCAAAGAATTAAACAAGAACTACATCAGGATTAATGAAAACAGATCAATTCAATGAAACCAAATAACAACTTGGCTACTTCGAATCAAAGGCTTTAAGTATGCTAGGTAACTTATCAAAATGGTCATACCGCTTTCTTCATCGGGTCGGGATCTCTCCCTAGCAACACCGTTGTACCAAAAGGGGAATTGAAAGCCATTACCACTCGAAGTGGTCTCTTGTTCTGATAAACCTTCGTTCTATGCTCATCCATTCATTATTCCGCTAGGAGGTGAAACGTGTAGAGGGACTTTCAGGACCCAAGCATGGTGAGTTTACATCAAGGTCCACCTCCTCTATTTACGTTAAAAAGCTAAACCTCGAGAACAAGAAAATTTTGTGATTCATTCAAAGGGTATTTGTCACCTGAATATCCCTTATCCCGTCTAGGATGAAACCATGAGTCCCAGATTTCCCTTCAAATATCTTCTATCCATCAGTATACACAAACCAAAAAGAAAAAAGATGAAGTCAAATACACAAATTTGCAAAGTTTTTAAACAGCTTCATTTCAATATCCATTTGCCGAGGATGATTTTAATCCCAAATATCAAAAGATGCTTTAAGGGCTCCTTTCAAACAAGGAATCGGAGGGAAGGGCCCCGAGGGTGATGAGCTGTTTAGAATAAATGGCAAAACACACCCGTTAGTGAAACATGCTTAGCGGTTATCCTAAAGAAGAAGCTTCCAAAAAGCTAGGTGACCCTAGGAAATTTCTCATGCCGTGTGGTTTTAGTGAGACTTAGTGCAAAGCCCTAGCGATATAGATGCTAGCATCACTTGATGCCACTCTCGGTGTGGAAAGGTTAGGTCTACCCAAGCTTATCCCACCCAAATGATCTTGAACTTGCTAACCGTGATATTTGCCACTTCCGAAAAGGAATTGCAAGAGATGTCTTGTTTCGGTTTGGAAAGTTCACATTCCGCTGTGATTTTGTCATTGTTGATTCTGATGAGCGATTCAGTGTCCCCTCTCATTTTGGAAAAAAGAACCATTCTTACGGATGCCTCGGGTTGCTTTGATGACGTTCTTAGGGAAGAAATGATTACTCCGTGACTGGTAATGAATCCACTAATCTTGAACATGAGAAATGACACTTCAAGCTATTCAAACGAACCTCATCAAGAATCAATCAACATGATTGATGTCTACAATGTTTCACATGAGGAAATTCGTAAAGATTTGTTTGCAACAAATCATCCAAGTGGCAATCCCACTTCTCTTTTCTCTTCTCATACCAATTTAACTTCACCGGAAGTTAATGATGATATCTTTGATCCGGAGGAAGACATTATTAAGGAACTTGACCTAAATCTCGATTAAAACCAAAGATTCTCCCTCTGTATCATGATAATCATTTCGTAGGGGCCAATCCACTCGATTTCGGAACCCGAGACCAAGTCTTCTTCTTCTTCCCCCACACTTATCTCCCTCGAAGAAAGTGAGTTAATTTGGGAAGAATTCGAAGCTTATCTCGCAAGTGATTCATTTCCCCTAGGAAATAGTAATCCTTCATCTCTTCTCCCTCCTTTTCATAATTCTTTAAGTGGCCTAAGAGTACCACTCTTCTCTTCACTTAGTCTCACCTTTCATGAGGACTAGCAGACTATTTTCTTGAGGAAGTTCGCCGTATGGAACTCGCTTAATATCACTTTCCTACCAGGAAATGGATGATCTTCCCTTTGATGGCGAATTCGATCTTCTAGAATTAGAGGTATTGCTTACCATTGATCCTATCAAGGATATGGATTCTATTCTCGAAGATTCGGTTGATGAAAATTCTCTTGATGACAATCTTGATGATACCATTTCTGAGATGTTCACCGATGAACATGCTCTTGATTACTCATCCCCACCATTATGGGATGATTATGATGATAATCTTTTTGATCATGAGACCGTTAATGATGGATGTTTATGATGATCCATTTGACTTCAAGGAAGAGAAAATCAAAGATTCTAAAATCTTGATTGATGAACTTGATCTTCCTGAATCAAATAATGTCCTTCCTTTTCTCGAGTGTGACTCGGTTTTCTATGAGGATTTTTCCAAGGTTGATGCTTTGCCTTCGACCGACAACGAGGACAAGGTATTTTAATACGGGTATTATATACTCATTCATGAGAACCTCTTTGAGTCACCACTTTGCACCCGGATAAGAATGTAAGAAGGCCACTAATGCTTCTGTAATTCTTGAGGATTTTAATCCTCCTCTTTCTCTTTATGAACTTCCTTTCCACAAAGAAGTTCCCGGGCTAGGAGCCGTACTCTCGTTTTCATCCAAAAATGAGGAAAAAGTCTACAACCATGGGATTCTCACTTCTAAAAGAGTTCATACCTCTCTTCTCCCGGAACTATCTCATCGGGGCACTAAAGCTTTCAAAGTCACTAAAATTCTTGAAAGCCCGATGGAGATTTTTCCTTGCTTCTTACCAAAGAGGACTTCCGAAGTCTTGGATGTTCCGTGTCTCCACTTCTATCCCCCTTGACAAGCTCAAGTTGGGGGGGAAACAAAAAAATTTTAAAATTTTAGGTCAAGTAAGTTACCTAAACAAGAGCTTCTTTGGGAGGCACCCGGCTTATCCGTAGTTATGTTACGTAGTAATGAATAAGTGTTTTGTGTTGTGTTGAGGCCTGCCTCTTTCCTTTTCTGTGTTTTGTGTTTTGTGTTGTATTGTCTAGGATGTCCCGGATTTTTGAAGCCTCTCGTGCTCGTGCTTTTTGTCCTTCGATCACAAGAGCTTCACACCTCAGCTTCATTTGGGAATCCAATATCCTAATCTTATCGACTAACGTTTATCTTTAAGCATACTTAATAAACGGCTTAGGATTTACGTAGAGACCCTTCGTAAAACATTAAGGACAATGTTTAGTCTTAGTATGGGGGGATCTTCGATTTGATTATGCCTGCAGTCGTTTGTTTTCAGCGGAGGTGGCTGGGGGGGTAATCCTGTTTTTACACCAAATTTCAAAAAAATGAAAAAAATTTAAAAATTTTCAAAAATAAAATAAGTGTTTTGTCACAATTTTGACTTTCCTGCTAGGTAGATAAGAGTAAATTTTGACTCGATCGAGCGTGTTGAGCTCTAGCTTGTTCCTTAACTTTTAGACTAAGCGTTCGCGAATATTCGCGAAGAACGAAAAATGATAGTGTTAAGTATGAGTTGGATGCTAAACAAGGATTATTTGGAAATCTTAAGAGCTATATGTGTAATTGTCGAGCTCTTTTTCTCCATAAGCTCTTAACCCTAGCATTAATATACGTGATATTCTGGAGATTAAACTTAAATCAATATTTTTATGTAGTTAATAGCAAAAATTTTAGTCTTAGTTCAAATTTATACTTAAATTTTTCAAAAAAAAGTCTTCTCTATATCATAAAAGAGTCTCCTTCTTATATTTTTACTTGGAATTTTTCAAAATGAAGTTCTTCTATATCACTTAAAACAAATGCAGGTTGGGATGTGCCGGAGAAAGTCGCTACATTGGATGATCTGCCTTCCCAAACTCATTATTCTCGGGTGGAGCTGAAGCATAGAATTTTGCAAAACATTGATCAAAGTTGAAATTCAAAATAGCAACCTACACTAAGATTATATAATTGTTTTTTTTTTTTTTTTCGGGAGTGAAAAAGTTCAAAAGTTGCCAAAATGCGTAGTGTTAGCAATCTAACCAATATTTGGGTGATTCGTTTTTTAGCTTGGTTTGGTGCAGTAAAAAGTCAAGGGACGATGAATTTTTGATCCTTTTTGGTTGGCATTCTCGCGATCGAAATGCTTCTTGTTCTATGATTCCTTTCAGTTTTTAAAATAACGAAAGCAAATAGTTAGTTGTTAATAAGAAAAATGAAAAATACATACAAAATATGTGTAGATCTTTTAAAAAATGGTAAGAAGGGCTTTTCAAAACGTGTGAAGTCTTTAAATTCCCTTCGACGAACATTAGCTAACTTTTCGAGGTTGTAGTCAAGGGGGATCGGGATTTTCTTAGTTTTCTAAGTGTTACTTCATTGCATTGCGCTGAGGACACGAGCAATATCTTAGTATGGGGGATTTTTGGTCATGCATTATTACAATCCTTCATCATTTAATACGACTTTTAAATGGACCAAAAAGTGCCAAAAAATACATTGTGTTTGTATGTTTTCACTTATATTGTGCAGGAAACGGATATCCGACAAAAGGACGAAAAACGAAGCCAAAAACGACAAAACCGGGCGCGGAGTGGAAAAGAGTAGAAAAGCGTGGAAAAGCCAAAATCAAATCGAAGCCAAAGTCAACAAAAGTCAAAAAGCAACGTCTCAAAGCCCGAAGACCAAAACCGAAAGAAAATTATTGGGCAACCCACCCTTTTTATTGGGCCAAGTCGGTCCAATAAGTCATTTGGATCAAGACTTTATAAGCCCTAAATCAAAATGAGCCCATTTCCCTTTTATTTATATAACAAGCCCAATCTGCCAACAAAATGGCCCAACACATTTAACACCCGTTAGGGCTTATGGACTTGTGGTGCAAAACCTCTTATAACCTTGGAGGGTCTTTTTTTGCCTAAACCCCAAAACCTGTATACACAAGGGACCATCTTTGCACAAACGACATATATACACCCTCCAGGACATTTGTGCCCTTTTCCAAACTCTCACCCCTGACAACACGCACCTGTTATAAAACCATCTTTCCGCCAAACCAAAAACTCCACTGTTCACGTCTTACTGTCCCCCTCCTTGACCACTATCACACCTAGCCAAAAAACCCATTATTACCACCTTCCCACCCCCACATGGCCTTTTTGCCACCTGCAATCCCAAATGGACCTTATTGGCTAAAAAAGAAAATAATGGGTCTTTGATCATTCAACTTGGGCAACACTCCTAATCAATGGCTAAGATGAGCTTAGGGTTTCACTTTCACAACAAACACACCCTAGTTTCTGTCTCAGCAAACAAACACAACTAGAATAAGACAAAGATTGAAGAGATGGCAAGCTTTTAGTCGTTTTTATACAAATAGTTGCCTTGAGAGCCATTTGATATCTAGTTTTTTTGTGTAACTTAGTTTTCACTAGGTTAGTTTAATACCAGCATTTTAGTTTTTAATTTTCCTTGTTTTTTTTATGTTTTCAAGGTTAATGAAAGATTTAATTTTTCTCCAAATTTGTTTTAGTTCTTATTTTTTCACAATGTTCCTTTGTTTCATAAGCTAAATATAGCTCTCATTTAAGATACTTTGTAAAAAAAGGGGGGTTAATGACTTTCAATATATTATACTGTTAAGAAAAATCAAATGTAAAGAAATCACCTCAAAGTACCTCAGCTAATATGGAAGATAAGCAAACAATGGAAGTGCTTATGGACTCTCACTAGCTTGTTTTATACAAGCTAGAGCTTGTAGACTCTTTATTCAACCTGTTTAGGCAGGGTTTGCGTAAAGTGCACTTTAAAATTTTTGTCTACTGTAGCATAGCTTATTCCTGCTTTCTTATTGTTAATCTATTGGCTTATTTTTAATGGTGTTTGTTTTAGGTTTTCTTTTTTGTTTTTATTTTTTTTTGGTTTGTTTGGTTGTTTGGTTATTTGTTTTTTTTTAGTGTTCTTTGTTTTTTTTTTTTTTTAATTGTTTGGTTTTGTTTTGTGTTATTTTTTTTTTTTGGTTAAGTTTTGTGTGTTAGTTTTATTTTTTTTTTTAGGTTTTATTTGGTTTGTTTTTTTTTTTTTTATTAATTTATATGTGTAGTGGCTTATTTAGCTTATTTTATAGTTTTGAATATTGTTTTTACATTTTTAGTATTTTTAAATCAAGAAAAACCAAAAACAGTAGCATTAGCCTTAATCTTGTCATTTCTGCTTAATTAGTTGTTAAAAGTTGATCATTAGGTTTGTTGTTAGCTAAATATAATCTGGTATTTAAGGTTTGTTTGTTAAAAATCAAGTTAACTAGCTTAAAAATGGTTTTTAAGGTCTTTAAGGGGTGTTTGGGGGGGGTTAGGGTACAAAAAGGGTCACTTGGGGTATAAAACCATTTGGGGTCACCCTAGCCATCTTTGCAAATATTTTATAGTTTTTTATTAGTTTTTGAACAAGTTTGACTTAAAAATTGTTTTTAATTTTTATAATTATCTTTGGAATCTGTTGTTGACAAAACTGATTCAAAGTGTTGCTTTGATGCTAGCTTTTAAAAAACCAACCTTTGGAATCTTGTTTTGCCTAATTTTTTTTAAGACATAGATGCAGTAGGATTAGTTCCTTTTGGTTAGTTCTTGTTCTCCTCAAAACTGTCAACTTTTCTTTAGCCAAACCTTAAGTTAAAAAAAGATTTTTTTTTCTTCCTAAAATATCAGCAGCTTTAACTTATTTGTAGCTTCTCAATTTTTGAGCACAAGCTCATTTGGAGCCTTGTGGCATCTGTTTTTAACTCCTTTTAAATTTTAAGCTCATTTTCCAGCTTATTCATAAGCTGGCTTTTAGCCCTTTGAAATTAGTTAAAACTCCCCTGGTGCAAAAACCCCTTTTCATCCCTTCTTTTTAGTGCTTATTTTTTCTTCAAGTTTTAATCTTATTGATTTTTTAGGAAGCCTATATGTTATACTTTAAGCTCCTATAAGCCAGAAAGCCAAAAACCACTCTAAGGGCTTAAAAATAAGCCCCAAAGTGTGTCACTTGACCTGTCTTACATGCAGTTTTAGTCCTAGTGCTTATTGCCATTTCTTGCTTATTTGTTTGTTCCCTTAGCTTATTTTTATTTTCACTTGCTTATTAGGGTTAGGCTATTAGCTGTTAGTGCTTATTTAGGTTTTGCCTTTGCTTATTTTGCCTTAGATAAGCCCACAGTTTAGCTTAGCTTGGGATTAGTTGAAAATTAAGTCTCTCTTTTTAGTTGCTTATTTGTGGCTTTTCTGTTTGATCTTTTGTGCTTATTTGTTGCTGCATTAGCTTATTAGGTTAGTTTAAGCTTGTTCTAGCTTATTTGGATTTGTCTTAAGCTTATTTGAGCTTATTTGATTCTTAGTGTAAAATTTTAAGTGTTTTAACCCTTTCTAGCTGTTCTGTCTCTTTAGCTTATTGGCATGCTTTATTTTAGTGTCTTATTTGCCTTTTTAGGAATAACTTATTGCTTATTTTATTATTTTCATTTTCCATTAGCTTATTTGAGCTTGAACTGCCTAACAGTTAAGCATACTTTTTGTCTTAAAGTAAATTTAGCAAACTGCCTTTTTTTTGCTTATTACGTGCTTATTTGTTAAGTTACAAAATTTTTGTCTTTTTTAAAGTTCCTTATTTTCATCTTGTTTAAAAAGTTGTAAAAAAAATGAAAAACAAAAACATTGGGATTAGGGGAAGCCCCAAGTGAGCAGGGCTCGAACTTGGGACCTCAACCCCAATCTACCAACGTTTTATAACACACACTCACTACCGGTATGCTACAATAGCTCATCCGGTAGTGAGTTGCAAAATATGCATGGCTCAAATCTAGTACAGCCGTAGAGAATAAAAAAATTACATTATGAAACGAGTTATTTATCAGATGCGTAAATATCTAGCGATTTCTCTAATGAAAAATATGCCGCTGAAAAGGCTTCTGGATTACGAACAAAACGAACACAATATTGAATATGTTTTTAAATACAATACATTTTTTATAAAAAATGTTGAAGTTTGACATATATTAAGGCAAAGAAATACTATAAGCTTGTATATCCTAAACATTAATTTATCTTATATGATATTTTACCATAATTCATTCATACCATGATGCATTCCATTTCGCCAAGTCACGTCTTCATCCCTGCCACGAGTGCATATTCAATTGTCATGCATCATCTTGCATCACGTTTACCTTCCATATTGTACTCATCCTACATAGTTTCATATAAAGGCGATTTATATAAACTTTTGCTTGTGTAGGTTATGGCTGCGCCTACTATTCCCGTCTTTGCTGATTCCGCCTAAGGGAGCTTCTGGGATATGATTGATATTGGTGTGGACATTATCCACCTAGAGCCCGTCGTTGTAGTTGCTTTTCCTACAGCGACCGTGGTGAGGACACTAGCCCAACACGGGGAGGCTATACGGGGCATACAGGAGCATTTGTTAGGAGTGCCCATACAGAAGGAGCTAAAAGCTTTAAGATTTAGGGTAGACATTGTTGAGGCAGAGAATGTTTCACTGCGTGCTAAGATTAAGACTATGTAGGCAGTCGAGAAGGTTACTTGTAACCATGAGAGGTTGGCTCGTATTGGGATTGAGCAGCAGTTGGCTGCGGTTCAGGAGTCCCACCGTCAGGACCAAGAGGACTTCAGGAAGCTTAAGAAGTTCGTGACCAGTCAGTTCGTACAACGCTCATAGATATGTTGCTTTGCAATTTACATATTATCTATTATTGGAGATTTGTAGTATTAAGAAACCATGTAGTCTTTTGGTGGGAAAAACAATGAACACAATTATCTATCAAATTATGGTGTTGTGAAAATTTCGTCAAATATTATTTCAACTCTCTACTTATTCATGCAAGCCACTTACTAAAATATTATGACTTTATGAAATATTTCACTATCACATGATAAACCATTTTACTATCATTAACAAATTATGTTACTATCGTAAGATAAACTAACATCTTGTTTTTACCTTATAGAACTATTTTGTCTCCATCGCATAAATTATTTTATCATCTTGAGCTATTGTCTTATAAATTATCATACGATCATCCCGCAAATCATTTTGTTGTCCCCTTATAAACTACCTTGTTTTCTTATCTGGTGAATTATTCTCTCACGCTGTAAACCATTTTGACACTACTTTATACATAACATTATTTTGATGAAAATGAGCATCGCATCGTTAGACCTCAAATATACATAGCCTGATCACCTATGTATAATTCAGGAAGGACCATGCAATACTAAGAGTAGTCACCATAAAACTTTTGTCAAAATCATTTTTCTACTAATATTCTTGAAGAACAAAAATTTTGTGTGCGTATCTATAAAACGTATTTATCACGAGGAACCAAGCCAATAATCATAATAACTAAGTAAACTCTTACTCCAACTTCCTATTAAATCGATATCAACCTATACCAAATCTTAAGCCAATAAGTCGAAGATACATCGTTAGCCACCCTAAGACAATCTGCCGACAAGGTTAACCACCATCATAGAATTGAAACTCACACCTCTTCACCAACACCATTCTGGAAGGCAACTTAACATGAATTTCGGGATGAAATTCTTTTAACACGGGGAGACTGTAACAATCCGCATTTTCACGTCATTTGACGCCAGTAAATATCCAATTATTTATTTTAAACTTTTGCGTGTTCACTTTTAATTTTCAACGTTTAGTTAAATCGCGTAAATTAAAAATCAACATTCAACATAAACGGACATCAAACAAGTAAAAGTTTACATCAAGCAAGTGTTATATAATTATTACGAGGATAATTTATAACTTTTCATATTTTATTTTTATTGGTTACGTAAAACGTCTACGTTTCACAATAAATTGCATTTAGGCATACTCGGAAGCACCAATACCTATCTATACTCAAACAAATACCCACTATTATACCCAATACCCAAAAATTAAATCATATTACACCTCTATTAACCCATTTCCGGTCCCAAGCTTGTACATACACAAATTAAATTCTGAATCCCCACTAGTATAATCTTTTCTACTTATAACTTTACACAAGAGTACCCTAAACTCATTTTACTAGAAATTGGCACATCACTTGTACCCATTCCCCCTCTTTTGACCGTCCCTCTTCCTAGGGAGGAGGAGAGGTCTTACAACAATATACTCTAAACCACTTCCTTGGTCCATGGTTTTGGCTAATACTTGCATTATAAAAGGAGCACATTATAAGACTATCTTATACATATCAACTAGCTAAATAATCAAATTTTCTCTCCTATTTCTCTCTTAAAAGCCCACAGCTCAAAATACATAACAAAAACAAATTATAGTTTTCATCCTAGCAAGATTACAAGTATACTAACATTATTAGGGTTAATATATAAGGTATATCAAGGTGGTTTGGAAGCTTAGGTAAATTAAATAAGGGGGTATTATTCTAGCAAGGGTTTGATCAAGAAGAAAATTAGGGTTTTCTAACTAGGATTTTGGATTAGGGTTTGATATTTGGGGTTTAATATGTTCTTCATCTTATTACACTCTTCTAAGGTCTACTTAAACCCTAATCTTTCTAATTTCTTCATTTACATATTTTATATACTTGTTATTATGTTAATCACCACCTAGGGTTTATTTTTATAGTTTATAAATTAAGACAAGCATGTACAAGGTTCGAACTTAATTATTCTTATGGTGAAATGATGTTTAAAATACAAGAACATACTTATTATAAGTGTTGATTAATTTATAGATTTGATTTATAAATTAAATTGTTGAAAGTTTAATTACAAAGTTTATATATATATTATCATGAGGGAACTTTACTTGGACAATCATTATAGACATGAATATGAGGACTTAAAATATGTAAGACATATGGTACAAAGTAAATTAGAAGACTTGTATAAATTAAATTCAATAATGATTTATAAAAACTAGTTTATACACTTGATATACATATGGATTGTTTTACCCTTACTGTTTGGATTTGAAAATTTTATAAATTTCGGAAGTATTTTTATATGATAGTACATATTATGAGGATTGTAAGCATATAAAAACGTAAAAAAAACCAAGCTATACGAAAAAGTTATGCTATTACAATTTACGATAATTATATATAAATATATAATATATTATAAATATATATATATATATATATATATATAATAAATATATATAAATATAGTATAATATATATTATTATACAAGTGTTTTTATAAAAGTTATTTTATAAACATGATTAATGTTACAAGTCTAAAAAAAATGTACGAATATTTTATCATGATAGAGCATCTCAATACGATTTCGTTGATATAAAGAACACTAAAAACGTAATTAAAACGAAGGAGTTATGAGTTTTACGAGATTTAAAGTTATAAAAATATTTTTATAAATTGTTTTGATTTACTGTGTTCGACTCAGAATTTTATAAAAACAGTGAACATTTTATTTAAACAGATTATTTCGTCACGATTTCATACATATAAAGAATACGCGAAACGGAGCTAAAATGAGCAAGTTATGAGTTTTTAATGATTTCGGATAAGTAGAAATTATAAAACTAATTTATTTTTATAAGTAATATTCTGTAATTTTTATAAAAATATAACAATCTGATAAAAACTAAAAATATGGTTTACGAGTGTTTTCGAGTCCGTTTGGGCTATAAAAACGTTAAGAAATATTATCGTATCATTTATATACGTTTTAACTTTATAAATATTATTTTATAAAACAATTAAACCATTTATATAATATCATTATATAAACAATGAAAAATACTAAATCGAGTATTATTAACAAATAATCAAGTGTTGGACAACAATAATACTTTCTTTACGGATACGAATACTTGGTCATTTATTTAATAAGTACGATTTAAATATTGTTTCGACTTTTTAAATTAAACAAAAACTATTAGGTGGCAGTGTAACTATATAACATGTGGTATTGTATTTATATTAAGTACATCATACTTATACGACCTATAATTAATTAGGTTGCATTCCGGACCGTTTGCGACGATTACTTTGTTGATCTTGCGATAATCACTACTTTCACTAGGGGCGAGTTTATAGCCCCTCTTTCACTTGTTTTACATTTACTTTACAAATCTCGGGGGAGAATACATGCTCGTTACAACTTGTTTACATATCCATTTACAATCTCTTTTACATACTCTTCTACATACTTGTTTACATACTTGGTTTCGTAACTCATTTACATACTCATTTACATGAACGTTTACAAACTCTTTTACATGATTTATTACAAACTCGGTTACATGAACTTTTACAAACTCGTTTACATGATTGATTACAAACTCGTTTACATACTCATTTTCATATCTCGCGATGGGATACAATACTTGTTTTCACTAAGACCAACAAATTTACCTTTTTACTCGAATGATTACAGATTAGCTTAGGTTGTATGAACTGTTAATTACTCGGAGGGTAAGCACGAATGTTATAAAATAGATCTATTGGGGATTGACAACCCCCATTCAGGTGATTAGCTCTCACTATTTTGAGATCGAACTAACGAACTTATACCATGTCGGATCACAACTGGCTTGGAGCCTCAGGGCCAGCACAACATACTCATGAATCTTACCGTGCCTTGAATAAAGTGGCATACTGATAAGTCTACGTCACAGTTTCATGAACTTAAAGGTATAATCGTAATCACACCTTATGTTGCATACTAGGCAATACATACTAGAAACATTTTGGAATATTGCGTTCATTACAATTATCATACTCTTTAATCATTGAAATGGTCATACATACTTTACAAATCGTTGATTCCAACATTTTAACAAACGCATTTTGTGTGGCTCGTGTTTACACGCATTTTAAAAACCTATATATTTGAGTTTATGCGTTGCAATTCTTGTATGGGCGGGACTTGTAACACAGTAAATTTATATATATAGTTTTGTAATTTACATTTACATTTACAAAAATCAATGAACTCACCAATATTATGTTGACACTTTTAAGCATGTTTTTCTCAGGTTAATAAGATGCTTGACATAACTGATGTGCATTGGAGTCCAAACTTTACAAGATTTCTTTTCAAATGACACATTTAGAGGTCGTTCTCTCACATCTTGTGCAAAGGTATTCATGAAGTAACGCTCCCGGACATATTTCCGATGCGACCCAATTTAGGGGTGTTACACCTGTGCCATGACCTCATCATCAGGTTCAATGAAGGTATCAGCAAAAGAAACCCTAACGCACAAGTTTTTCCTTCAACTAAAATTAGAAGAGAAATAAACTCAATTATCATGCTTTAGAAGTAAAACTGATAATAAAAATGAATATTGAGGCTATCAAACATACCATATCTTTTGACTATGTATTGCATATGTTACCAACAAACAATGTGTCTCTATCTTGACTCGGAGCCACTCAACATTACTTTCCCTTAATCTAATATTAACCAATCATGTATAGTATACACATACGATTATAAAGTATAAACATTTTTAAGCGCTTTGGCATCTTCCAGTGCTTTTTGGGCTTTATCTAACATTCCTTGCTTGCCTAGAAAATGATACCGATTATTTTCACAATTACATAAAATATAAAGATGCAACTAAAAGGCACACCTGTTTGTCAGCTCTTTGAGTTGTGAATTCTTCAACCATCTCCAGAGCTCGAATCTTTATATATGCTTTTCCTTCTAGGTCTACACTGATAGTAAAATTAGCAAAGAGCAGATGAATTGAAAAGCTTAATAAAGAATATGAACCTAGACATCTTTTGTTATTGGTTACATAAGCACTGTTAATACCTATCCCTTTAGTAGGAAAATACATAAACATCATGAGCACTGGCGAAGGATATAAAGGGCAGGAAGGGGTCCTGCCCCCCCTTAAAATATAGGGCATAGTTAGTGATTCTGTTAGGATTAAGGATTGAATGTGTATATGACATTATTGCTTCCTAAAATTTTGGCAATAAAATGTGGCTTAGTGGGAAAAGTCAACCAAAACCAATTTAAGTAAACTAAAATCAATGTATTGAGTCTTTGAGAGTTCAAAAGTCTCGTTGTAAATAGGTACTTTTTGTTATCAGTTAGGATAGTTGTAAATAGGTACTAAAACCAATTTAAGTAAACTAAAATCAATGTATTGAGTCTTTGAATGTGTTAATGCAATCGTCGTTTTCTATAAGTATTAGGAAAATTACAAATTATGTAAATTATACAAAATAAAATTTTCAAAAATAATAAAAATTTGAATTTTACAGAATCTACAGATGCGACGCCGTCAGGATAAATCCTGACGCCGTCTCCAAAGATTGAAAATTCCTATTCGTTTTTCTTGGAAAATTTTTTTGACACAATTCCTATTAGTTATTTCTTGAAAAATAATGCATAAACCACGAAAATTATTAGCACAAACATATGAATCTAACAAACATGACACAAGACACACAAGACACTCTTAAAATGCGAGAAAATAAAAGATTGGGTTGCCTCCCAACAAGCGCTTTTCTTTATTTAACGAGTCTTGTAGCTAGACTCAGAGTCACACTCCTTACGTGACTCTTCCTTTGTTGCTCACATGACCTCCTCCATTTTAGACATAGAACCCTTATTGTCAAATACCGTACTTCTCTACCGGTTAAATTCCATCTCTTTCTCTTGGTGGTAATTGACTCTTTCCTCCCACTCCAAAATCAGCCTACTAATGGTATTTGTAGGGGTTATGGGATCTAAATCATCCTCGGTATTCTTCTCTGTTTCACTAGGGAGTGAAGGGACCTTAACAAAATCTATCTTATTTTTGCCAGATTTTAAAGTTATCGTACCCTTATCAATTCTAATCACGGCCTTAGCTTTTATTAAAGGTTTCTTCTTATCTTCCTTAACATCTAAGATCACGAAATCTATGGGTATACACTATCGGCTATCGCAACTAATACATCCTCAGCTATACCTAAGGGGAAAATATACGAATGACTAGCTATGGAGAGTCTAATGTTGGTTCCTATGGGCTTTTTGTTGTTTAATCTATTATAGATGGAAAGGGGCATAACGTTCACAACGGATCCTTGGTCGACTAAGGCATCCATGTATTTTAATCCTCCTACGTTGCATGGTATCACAAAATTGCCTTCCAAAGCCTCATTTTTTGTTATTTTCTTCTTGAGGATTGCGTTGTACATAGGTTCTATGTGTAACGAATTGTAGGTCTCATGGTCCATCTTACCTAAACGTGTTGCTAGCAAGGATTCATTATACCTTTGATTGCCTATAAGACCCTCGATTAGTTCCTTGTTGATTTTGTATTTTAGGTAATACATTATGGGTTGTGACCTAGGCATCTCCACTAATTATTCAATTCCTTCTCCCATTATCTCCTCCTTTATACTCCTAATCACCTCATTATCAGTTATGTTTTCCACTTCTTTCTTCAAATCGACTACTTCTTCAGGCTCTAGTGCATTTAATTTACTAAGTTCTATAATGTTTTTGTCAACAACCTCGTTGTTTTAAGTATTCTTCTCCTACTCCATTATAATAAGGGAGATGGTGTTAACCTCCTTAGTGACGGGGTGTCTAGCTTCTTCTCTTACCAATACCTTTTCTGGCGTCCTACTTGCTGTAAGTTCTCTAAAAGCCTAAACATTTCTGCCATTTTACCGTTGATTTCCTCTCTTTGCTTAAAGATGGATTCTTCAAACCTTTCCACCTTTCTGTATGTGTTGCCATGTAGCCTTGTACTCGGGCTTTGAAGCTAGGTTCAAGTGTTTGGTTTTGGAAACCCGGATGGGCATGTTTTTGAAAAGTGAAAGAATTTTGCCTTGGTGGCTCGTTAAAGTTTTATGAGCGTGGATTTGAAGAAATCACATTGGCGTATGCTTGAGAACGTGCATTGAGCTTATTTTAGGTGTCGTCCTCGATCCTTTTAGCAAGTAACTAATTTGGTCTTCAAGCTCAAGAAGTCGTCGGTCAGGCATTTTTGGTGTGTTCTGAGGCAAAGAAGTTGCCTTGACCGGTTTGGCGAAGTCTCTTGGATCATGTAACACCCTCAAATTTGAGTATGCAGTGGAATGTTGAATATCCGAGGGCGTTACTTTATGGATCAATAGCACAAGATATGAGAACGACCACTAAACGTGTCGTTTG
>BQNB010113334.1:0-21960 GCA_026074375.1 Tanacetum coccineum
ATCTATGTTACAAATTTATGCTCATGCTAATTCACCATATGTTTTGATGACTTGAACAGTCTTTGAATTTGAGTAGACTACTTCTTTTGGCTTTCCCAGCTCCTTTTGTATTTAAATGTAGAAGATCTTTGCATGTGGATTCTTCCAATGTTCGACACTGTATCGAGCATAAGGATTGAACTTCTTCACACACTTGTCTTCCTATCTGGATGTTCTTTCTTCAATGTCATCAAGAAAGATAAATGCAGGAAACTTGTGTAAAGGCAATACAAACTTCTTAGGTCCTGAGTTACCTTTCTTCATGTACAATAGATCTTGATTGACAAGAGATAGTGCAGGAGCTTTGGGATCTCTTTGGTAGCTTTGAACGACTGGAGTGGGCTTTGGTGGAAATGGTGAGACTAAAATTTCTTTCTTGCTTTCCCATACAATATCATTCTTCAAGAAATTTTCCAGCCGATCAATGTGATATTGATGCTCATTTCCTAAAGTGCATCATTGTCTCAACATCTCATTAACAACTTTGCGCAGTTTTGCCTTATCTACTGTTTGTGACATTTCTTCCATAAGTTCTTGTGATACTTTCTCGACTGGAAGTTCATCATCATCTGTGGCATATGTATTCGTCCAAAAATCAAAATCATCTAATTGTTCTTGATTACCTGATGTGGATGGACCTGGTTCACTTTCATTTTCTTGACCAGATAAAGATTCTCCAAAAACATAGGTTCCATGCTTAGATGTCTTCTGCCTCTTTACACTATTCTCCCCTCGGGATGAGCATCATCGTGAGGGTCGTCTTGATCTCTTAGGCGAATGGCAGAATATCTATAAAGAGTATTAAAAGCTTGAAGTCCTTCAAACTTGATCTTAAGCGCTAGCCAAATTAGTAAATCATCGTGTTGCAGTTGTGAATTATCTTTCATTGTCAGATATAGTTGATATTACTGTTCGTGTGTAGAAGCTTGGCTGGCTTGATTTGGATGAACATGCAAAATATGACCTGACATGTAGTTCCCGACTGATAAATCAACATGAGAAGGAATATGGTTCGTGATAGCATTGTAAATTTGTGAAGTAATTTATACCCAAAGATCCTTGCATTCCTACTGAATTGCGTCTGCAATCATCTTTGCCACATCAGCTTGATTCTGTTTCCTTTCCATTATAAGCCCTTCTGTAACATATAATGGAACATATGTCTTTCTAAGTTTCTTGACACGATCATCTACCATTTAAGGTAACGACTCTTCCATGACCTCTTTTAATGTTGAGCAAGTACATTAAACTTTTTTCTTGCCAAGAACTGTGTCTTTAGATGTCCAAATAGATAGCCGTATCATCCGTTCAATTTATCAAAGAAACTCGTGTATCGTTTGAATTGTCCAGTCTTGGGTTTAAACAATGATAAGATGTGTTGTGACATTGATAATGTTGGTTTTGGTAAAGCGATGATGGTGTCAAAGATGAAGGTGTTGGATCATTTACAGTCAATTCTTAGAGTTTCTCAGTATCCGAAGATATGAGAGTAGATGAATCCTAGGAGATCTAATTGTTGTATGGGATGGTGTATTCCTAGTATCCTCTATCTCTTTCCTTTTTACCCTTCTTCTCAACTCATAATCATCCTCTGGTGATTCTTCCTCCTCTTCAATAACATTTACAGGTTGTACATCAACAGTTTTCTCCACGTTCAAACTTTCCTTATAAATTCTGGGATCTGACCTAGTGTCGGGATCATTTTGACTATTAAGATTAGAACTAACAAGCTCATCTATATTCTCTGATCCTTCCACTATTTTCTCAATCTCCTCAGCTATCAAGTGCTCTTTAACTTTTTCTACATTTTGCTTGGCTTCAAAATCATCATGACTTTTTTGCTCAGCAAAGTTTAGTTGAAGTATGTATCTTACAATTATGTCTTCAACTTCAGCAACAGTTAGGATTGGTGTAGTTGACACTGGTGTTGGTGGAGTAAGTTGAGTTGATCGTCTTGGTGGGATAAGGAGTCTAATAACAATAGACTTTTGTTGGGCACTTGATCCTCCTTCATCCACATCAGGGTAAGGTAACCTAGGGGCGCTAGTTGTCCAATGTGTTCCTTGGGTAGACTTAATCGGCTGTGATTGAGTCGAAGGAACATCTACCCCAAAAACTTCAGCATACATCAATAATCATCCATCTTGGAATCTACATTCCAACTCCTGCCTTATTCTTCCCTGAATTGAATATACTTTTGACCATCTCATCATGTTCTAGATTGTGATACTTATCATGAACTCTTCTTAAGATCTTAGGGTATGCAGTTATGTAGTGTCCTACAATAAGCTTTATGAATCTTGGATAAGGAATTAGTGTTGATGGATGTTCGAGTGCATAGTATAGTCCTTCCCATAGTAATTCAGCATAGTCTACATGCACATTGTTGACAAAGCAATGCAATATCTGCATGATCTGCAAATGCGGTTGATCATGACTAGTAGCTCATGTTGTAAGACATCATGCAAACATATTGCCAAGTGTCTGCCATGGTTGTGCAAGTCTTTTCGTCTTGAAGTTGGATGGTGATCTTAATTCCAGTGTAAAACCAAGATCATTTAGAAAGAATGGAGCCATTTTTGAAAAATTTAGAGCAGCAACAAAGCGTTCATGATTGTTGTTTATAGCTTAAGGTAGTTGAAAGATTCTTCTGGAATCATTGAGATTTATTATGATCTCTTTTCTATCAAGCACAAACTTGAGCCAATACTTTGATCCATCTTCCTTTAAAGTATGCCAGAAATGCCCTAAGTAGATCCATGGTACTGATGATGATGCAACAATGCTAAATCTAAATGGGTGATTTTGGAGAATATTTGCCATTATTTGCTTTCATTTGGGCATAGTGGATTATCAAGATCAATCTTCTTGGTGGCATCCATGAGAGCATAGCGTTTGTTGGGTGAACACAGTTCGTCTTGATGAACATCAGCTTGTATTTGTGATTGTGCCATGATGATTTCTGAATGATTGATGATAAGATATTAGATAACAAACAATTTATTTGAAATTTTTGTCTCTTTCCACTCTGTCTGTTTTATATGTTTTGGCAATTCTTTTTTAACATATTTTTGATCAATTTGTTTCTCATGTGCTTATTCTTTCTTTTTCTAGCACATGCCATAAGCTTTATTTGCATTTTTCTTTAGATTTTTCTTTTTGTGTGTTCTAGAAATTCTTTTTGAACACACTTTAGATTTGCTTTTTCGCGTATGGTTTTTGTCTCTCTTTCTGTTTAGAATATTCCTCACTAGAAATTCTTTGTGTAATGATACACTTTCAAGAATGATGAAGATTATCTCTAATTTTGAATAAGACTTAATTTTGAGAAATTCAAGAGAAATCATTCAAATTCTTAAAGCTTTTTGTGGAAAAGTATCATATTCACACAATACAAAAATTTGAGAATTTTTTTTCAAAAATTAATTATGCAAAACCATTTGTGATTGATAACATGAAATTAGACAATCCCAATTCAACAACTGAATGGTCACTAAGTCACCCACTCCTCATTCTGTTCATTGCAGAAAACGATCAAAACCGGACATGACTTAGACTACTTAAATAATTGAGAATAGAATTATCAGACTCAAGTTATTTGAAAATACTTCAATTTTACTTTTTGAATTTTATACCATGTAAACAAACACATCTAATTCAACAACTGAATGGTCACTAAGCCACTCACTCCTCATTCTGTTCAATGCAGAAAACGGTCATAACTGGACATGACTTAGACCACTTAAACAATTAAGAATAGATATATTTGACACAAGATATATTATTCATCAAACTTGATCATTTTTGCTCAATTTTGAAGTTCTTTTTCACAAACATTTGAAATTCAAGTCACATGAGGTACTGATCTTGTTATTGACAGACATCCAAGCTTTGTACAACACATTTAGATATATATCATCAACACATACTCAGTCTAGTAATCAACTCAAAAAATTTATTCATTTTTCATCAAATTCGATACTTCCGAGAATGAGATTTGACTTTTTAGTTTGACTTTTCTAAATATTGACTTTGACCTTTTTGACTTATCGAAAATGGTTTTCTTGCCAAATTTTTACAACAAATTCGATCCTTTTAATCCTTGTAAGCTAAAACTAGTCCATTTTGACCAAAAAGAATCAAGTATACGTGTTTAAACCAATTTTGACAAAGTTTGAATACCATCGAATTTTGTCCAGTTTCCTAATTTGTTATCCTCGGAGTTTAAGCATCATCAATCATTTACAAACGTTATTAGTATCATTGATAATCCTTATTCTATCATTTATTTCAAAATTCCCCAATTTCAAAAACCCTAATTATATTGAATTTAAATTCGATCTCAAGAACATCATCAAAAATCCTTTCTGTTAGGAATTATACTTTAAGTTGATATGACAAAAGAAAAAAGTGCATGGATAAAGGGGAAGTCTTCATCTTTATTAGCTACAGGGGAAGCTTGTGCTTATGAGTTTTGTCATTATCAACTAGGGGAAGATTGTTGGGAATTATACTTTGAGTTGATATGACAAAAGATATAAAAAATGAAGGACCTACAAGACAAAATATCAAAAGATTAAAAGATGGAAGATTTTGAAGATAAAGATCAACATTAATGCTGATTGATGATTATTCAAGTAGTATTTATGATTAGTCAAATAGTATTTAATGCTGATTTATAGTTTCCTAATCTTATTTGTTCTTATCTTGTCTTGTAAACCCTAACCCCTCTAGTATATAAAGAGGGGTAGGCGTCTAGTATTCAGCATCCAGAAATATAGAGCTCTCAATGAGAGTCGTCTAATATCAAAGTGTGTGTCATGTAATAGTAATAGATAGTCATAGATGAGTCATGAATCATCTATGTACTAGTTAGTTTATTAGTTAGTTTATGAATAAGAAAACCTTGTTCATAACATTGATTGTGTTCTTTATTATTCCGCTGCGTGTTTCAATCAGTGTTATTATATCCTAGATGGGCTAGATCGTGGTTTAACAATTGGTATCAGAGCGGGTTGCTCTTGATATCTAGGGTTTGATCAAGGTTTTCATGTCGTGCTTATTTTCTGATTTGGTGTAAAGGTGTGTTTAATAAAACTAGGGTTTTGAAAGAAACCCTAACTATATGAGAAGCAGCAAGAAGATGGATCAACAGCAGGTACATGGTTCTGGTTGACGATTTGGTCTCATTAGGGTTTTCTATGAACCCTAATCTAGTCATCATATTTGTTTCGTCCCGTTTACAAGAAGCAGTACCATGATTAGTACTGCTTTCAGAACTTAGTACTGCCTATTACGATTTCTGCCTTCACGGTTTAATACTGGTTACTCTTTTGTAGTTAATACTGGTCATATGTCGTTAGTTCTGGTGGTACAAATTTTAATACTGGTCTGGTTCAAAGTTAATTCTGCCAGATTGGTGACAGTTTTGGCGACAATACAGCGACAATATAAGCATCACTAAAGGCTATAGGAGGAAAGAGACCACAGATTGGTGACGAATTTGTAACAGATTATTTGTCGCTAACAGATTATTGCGACAGTTTAGCAACAGCTTTGGGACATAAAAAGTGTTGCTGTTTTGGTTTGGTTGTTAATACAGCTAGCATTACTCAGTTAAGTTCTCAGCGTGTCCGATATAGCTAGTTTGTACCGCTAGCGTTGGCCGATATCGGATGACACACACATTTTGGGTTTTGGACGCGTTTGGATCTTGAACGATGATGATGTTTATGGCTCGTTTTGGAGATTATTTGAAGAAGACATTTGATTATTACTTATTTGATGTTGTAGTTGATTTTCACAGGTTTTGTGTTCTTATCATATCTTAAAGGAGTGGTCACCTTTAAGATAACTTGTTCGTGATTATAAGGCGGTGACGAAGACTTGATGAATCTAGCAAAGGTGTACGATCTACCTTATGATGCTTACTACGTACATTTGCTATCACTTTAAGGAGTTACGTTATTGTGCTCAGTGTCTCATTTAATAGAGGAATGAGGATTTTGTCAAGAGACATAGGTCTACTTATACATAGCAGGTATGAGACTCGACGTCATGTGGATAAACAGGATATAAGACACAAGTTTGGGAAATTCAACTTCTTCAACAAATTCGTATTATTCGTTTTTCTTCATCATTGATCACTACTTGGAGCCTACTGAGTTCAAGATTCACTACATGCACTATTTGAGGGGAAGTTGCTCATTTTCAGAAGACCCCTATTTGATATGACAAAAAGGGGAAGAGTGCATGGATAAAGGGGAAGTCTTCATCTTTATTAGCTTCAGGGGAAGCTTGTGCTTATGAGTTTTGTCATTATCAACTAGGGGAAGATTGTTGGGAATTATACTTTGAGTTGATATGACAAAAGATATAAAAGATGAAGGACCTACAAGACAAAATATCAAAAGATCAAAAGATGGAAGATTTTGAAGATAAAGATCAACATTAATGCTGATTGATGATTAGTCAAGTAGTATTTATGATTAGTCAAATAGTATTTAATGCTGATTTATAGTTTCCTAATCTTATTCGTTCTTATCTTGTCTTGTAAACCCTAACCCCTCTAGTATATAAAGAGGGGTAGGCGTCCAGTATTTAGACATCCAGAAATATAGAGCTCTTAATGAGAGTCGTCTAATATCAAAGTGTGTGTCATGTAATAGTAATAGATAGTCATAGATGAGTCATGAATCATCTATGTACTAGTTAGTTTATTAGTGTTTTATGAATAAGAAAACCTTGTTCATAACATTGATTGTGTTCTTTATTATTCCGCTGCGTGTTTCAATCAGTGTTATTATATCCTAGATGGGCTAGATCGTGGTTTAACAATTGGTATCAGAGCGGGTTGCTCTTGATATCTAGGGTTCGATCAAGGTTTTCATGTCGTGCTTATTTTTATTTTTATTATTTTTATTTTTTTTATTTTTTTGCCTTAGGGTTCCTCTTATACACCAAGGAAAACCCTAATGGGCCATACAATCGTCAAAGGATAATACATATCATTTCCTAAGATATCTCCTAAGATATCTCTAAGATAACTATTACTATTCTGTTGATAAACAGACTTAACTATAAACAGTACTAACTATGACCAGTACTAACTCTAGTACTGCTACTCTACCAGTACTAACTTAGTTATTAGTACTGCAGACGCTTTTACTTAAGTTACCTGGCACGAGTATTACTCCAATACTAACAGAACGAAATCTATAACTACCAGACTTAACTGTTCTCCTATACTATCAGTTTTTAGTCTATTACAATCTATTTTCCCAAACAACGCCTCCCCATAAACATAGATCTTGCACTTGTGCAACTTCAAGTTCCTTCAAATTACCATTTTTGAGTCTCTTACTTTAAACATCTTAAGCCTTCCTGTGGATGTTTGTTAAACTAGAAATTACTTCAAGTTGTTCTGATCTGCTAACTCTTCGAGTCTTCTCCCTTTTAACCTTTTAGGCAACACGCTTTCCGCAATCCTTTGTTTCAGCACTAATTGACAATTTTGTAAATCAAAGTAATCTTAGGTTTCAGTCTATTCCTCAATCACTTCCTCAGGTGGGTTAACTCCTAGTGAAGAGGTGCATCTATTGAATAATTTTAAATGGATTTGATGTCTCTTTACCAGTTAGCCATTATTCTCTGGCCCATAGCTATAACATAACCATACATTCATTACAAATCCCCCCGCTTAACCAACCTCTCCCAGACACTCCTCATGACTAGCAAAGCACTTAAAAGACCGTTATGATCATGTCAGTAATCGTTGCAACTCAGAAAGGTGTGTTTGTCCTTGGGTTAACTGAAAAACTTTTGCAACTCTTAGTCTCTTGAGTACATGGTGTGTTGTATAACCATAGGGTTTTTGGCACCAATAAACCATTACAGCATGTCAACGGATTTGATATGCCTTTACCTGTAGCTTCTCTGCTCAGGGGCTAGTCAATTCCTTTGGCTACCTAGAAAAAGGTAAAATATCTAATGGTGGATTGATGAACCATACATCTCTTTTGTTCTGTAACTTGGTGAGTGCTGATTACATCCTACTTGTTGGTAAGGATCAATCCATCGACATTTAAATTTTTTTGGGTTCTTGCTAAAATTGTCCTTCACCATAAGCACCATTATCCTTTGTAGGGACTAGTTTCGGGGGTTTTTCCACAGCCTGTTAACCACAAGCATTTAACTTGTGGGGTTTGCCAACTTCTCTTCACTTAATACAGTGATGGTCGTGTTGAATACCTATGACAACTTAATTTTGCAAGTTGTCAAACCTTAGAACGGATGTGAGAATCTTTACAAGAGCCTTTTGCTCTTGGGACTAGCTCAGTCCCTCCACTTGTTTGGTGATTAGACCATGGTGAATATGATAAAGCAATTTGTGGTGTTAGTGCATAGAACCTCACAAGTGTTATCACTTATTGTATTCTTCTATACTATTGCGACGAGCAAAACGTGAGAATGTTACTTTTAAAAAATTTATTTTGATTATTAAGATGGTTGGGATTGGTATAAATTCGGGAGTGTTTTGCATACTTGTTTTGTCAGGTCGCCCCGATAATTCTGTGTCGTAATTTATATGGATGATGGGAGTTCATAATTGATGGTAAGGTTATCATATGATCGATAGGATACCTCGTTGTCGTATTCTTGCTGCTTGTTGAGGCTTATTTATGGCTTTTTTATAGGTATTGCCTGCTTTTCCAAGGCTTTTGTTCCATATGAGGAAAAAGGTACTACTCCATAGAACATATTCATACAGAGTACTTTAGAGAGGTACTAACCTTGCCTAAATAGAAAATACTCTCCGCCGTAAATACTATAAAATAACCTTCTTGTCACTATATAATTAATTGCAGAGTTGCTTTAGGTTTATTTGTCAAACCTTTTACTAAAACTTCATTCGTATCCTTTTCTTTTGTCCGTTGGTGTTTCCTTCTTGTCAAACAATCTATAGGCAATCCATCATTATTCTCTCTCATCTAAAAAGCTTCATTTGTTATCATAGTTTGACATAACCTCAGCAGATAAAGGATTCTTTCTTTCAGACAACATATACACTTTCATGGATTCCTAGTCGCAAGCAAGTCGGTACCCTCAGACAGGTAACACGAAATAAGCGATACTCTCTCTATCTTTTGTATCACTATATAAACTATAATGTAACCTCTCTCTCGCTATATTGGCTTACATTAGACGTTCTATACTTTCATGTATCTCTCACTTAAAGACAACGAGTGTAATTGGTGATGCGTCGTGAGAGATGCTCGTTCTAGTCTCTAAACTTATGCTCTCGAAGTTCTTCAAGTTAGGAATGCTTGTCTGTAAGCTAATCCGTCGTGCGTATGTAAGTTTCTCGCAGACTACTCAAAGAGAGATGCAACTACTCTCACATCTATGCTTCTAATAGATCTTTTATCTACTCCTCTGGCTATATAGTATATTAATGTTGTTCTCACGTCTCCCAAATATGACACATCTCTGTTTTGTGTTGTCATAAAGATGTTTCAATGTCAAGTTCATGCGTATCTATCATGTAGTTAGATCGCAGATCATATCGCAAAGACGCTGATTATGTAGAGTCCTGGTTGTCTCATATCGATCGTATTAGGAGACTGATCTTTGAAATGGCATATAATACACAATATACGCGTTCACACCTAACAACCCTTAACAAGATGTATAGACTATAGTTTACTGCATCTTCGGATTATACGGGCGATCGTGTCGCCTTAAGACTGTAACTCTTTCATGTGATCTCATGTTCGCCATATCTATAGTTCATCGCATTGTCACTGTTAATTATTGACCTACGACACAGACTCAGAGGTGATGCTTGTCGTACGACTTTTTGGATAGATGTTTTATGCATAGCTTTTGAGTATCTTAGAGAAATACGATAAGAGATCTGAAATGATCCGGCAGAGTGTCCAATATGTTGCACCTCAAACGTGTTGTTGTGTATGACTTCGTATTGTTGTGTACAAAGTGCATTCGTACATATACATATCTTTCGCGAGCGCCGCAACAGTGCACTTTTGAGTGCACGTCCTGTTATCATGCTGTAAGTGTTGACAATACTAAACCATTGTCATCTAATAGTCTCACTGTCTAATCCCCAGGCACTTCTGCTCCAGCGCCAGTATTATGTTATCTGTGTTGATAACTTGTGTCCTTAAGAAACGCTGCATAGAACCATGATTCAGTGTGTGTGGGTTGTGATCTATCCTAGAGGTGTGTTAGTCGCTATGTTTGCATTTCTCATAAGTTGTATATCGAGAGTTGCTGACTGTGTCTATTGTACTATGTGTGCGCGTGAGTAGCACGTGTAGTTAATCACATGGCGAGATCTCACCTCGCTAACTCTAGCTCTCTTCTTTTCCACCTAAAGCTTCACAACTATGCTCAAACTCTCGTAGATGCCCTTGTACTCGCTGTCTCTTGGTAGCCATACGTCCGTCGCGCGTTTTAGTGGTCACAAGCGATTGCATCATATGATAGTGTTTGCTGTTTTTTGAAGAATCCGCCGAAAAACGTGTCCCTGCAAAGAAAGGATGTCGGGACAGTGTTATCAGATCCGTTCTGCATCTCGGTCGACGATGCGTTATAGATCAAGATTTGAGTGTCACTCAAACCGAAGTGGCGCGAATGGTGGACTAGCTTGTGCTCATAAATGTGGGATCATAGAGATTCTGTTCAGAGTAGATAAGACTCAGTATTCGCGCGTTGTCCATACTGTCTATCGTTGTTGAGAGTATGTGCAACGCGTCAGAGACATGTTGAATGTGTTAGCGCTAACAGTTAGATTTTCATGAGATGTAAGTTGAGTGTGCCTAGTCACTTGGGGTTATCGAGTACTTGGGCTATCATGTAATCCAATACTTGGTCCAATGTGTAAAGCAAAGCATGTTCCACCCCCAAATAATTATAAATCATTGGAAATCGTAAAAGAATTGTAGGGCTCTTATATGAACTTACCTCCTTGAGTTCAGATAATACATCAAATAGTGAGCAGATAATGCGTCACGCTATCAAAGTGACTCGATGCCAACCTAAATTATAATAGGATCGAATATTAGTCGAGTACTTGTATATAATCTTATAGTTGTTACATCGTACTATCGTGCTCGAGCTATCATAAGTTTGCAATGAGGTCTTGACTGCACGTTTCGAAGGGATTGTTAGGACACTTTAAATCGTTAATCCAACAATACTCGTCGAAAGCCATCATCGAAGACGGCCTCATTATGAAACTCCCTAGTTCTATGTCAGTCTCTTTGGATAACCACATATAATTCTCACACATAGCTCAAATCACCTAAACGCTAAGGTTTGGTGTAAATTGTTTTTAGAATAATTGGGTAAAACGTTTCATAATACCGTTTTAGCCATCAACGGAGTACTGTTGCGTTTGCTAAAACCCGTTTCTCGCCGGTTGCTTATGTCCATCTTTTCGTATTAGGACGGAGTTATATAATTGTGACATTTTTGATATTTTGACTCCTCTGGTGAACAGTAAAACTTTTACTGTTCACATCAGAGTGACTTTTATAAATAAATAGTCTATTCGTCGTCGTTACAACGCGTACAATGTCGTAGTTTATTCGTTATAGTCCTCGTTTTTAGTGCAGCTCTTTTGAAGTATGTGTCGCTTCGTTTGCGTTCTGTGAAAGCTTCCTATACTTTTATATTTTGGAAGGTGGGGGTTTACTCAAAAAATATAATACGCGTTCTGTCATGTCATAGTCAACTTTTATTAAAATACGTTTTATAAACGTTTAATGTTACGTTAACACTACTCGCACGAATAATTCATAACTCGTTCGTTTTAATCGAAACAAGTGCGATTCTTCCTCCATATTCATTTTGGAATTCCTAAAAAATGTGTATCTATTTCATTAACAATATTCATCTCATTGATGTTTATGTAATTTTTATCACTAAATAGATTTTTTTATAATAAATTTACTTACCGGACTGTTCGTTTATTAACGTAATAAACTCCCCCCCTCCGTTTTTAACCCGGTACTTTACGTCGTTTTTAAGTACGTCTTAACACATGTTTCTTGAACTTATTAGAAATCTGTCGTGAAATGTATTATCTTAATAAAAGTAATAGAAAAATAATATATTTTTCTAGAGACACTTGGGACAGAATGTGTAACTAACATTGTCTTTATGTTCTCTTTTTGACCTTGTTCTTTATGTTGTGCACTGGCTCTATACTTATTTACATATCATAACCATAAGTGTACATATTTTCTTATCATGTTAACCTTATTTTATGATCCTTATAACCTTAATATAAGTCCAGCTCATAACCTTAACTTGCCTTAGTCATTCTTTAACTTGAAACTATAGTAACTACGTTAAAACCTAATTTATCCCATAATCATGTTTACCGCCTCTCGAAAACAACATTGATACAATATTTTTTCATCATTTTTTAACTGATTATGTAAACTATCACAACATATATAAAAGTATCCATGTGTCATTTACAAGTTTTGATCCTCATGTTTCACTGGAGAAAATGCTACTCTTGAGAGTGGTCGAGTTAAAACATAAGATAAATAGTAGAACATAATCTTAAATGCTTAGAACTTAATGAAAAGTTATAAGACATAAAAGTTAGTCTTTTATGGTTTTAACCTTATGAGTTATGATTGTGATCGATGTAGACACAAATGCGAAGAAACTCGACTCCGTGTGTATGCACGCCTGGTAATATACCAAGACTTGGAGGATGACAACTTGTAAGAAGAAGATAGGGCTCTCCGTATATGTTCTTTATAACTCAGAAAAATCCTAGACTTTCCTTTTTCTCTGAATGCATTAATATTATTGGTCTGTCAGCGTTAAGCTCAATGCTTCGGGCGTCGTCGTCTTGTAGGAAATAAGCCTTAGATTGGATCGTGTATAGGGTGCTGGTTAGGGGTTTGTCTTTGTAGTGTGTGTAGAGCTAATGTGCATGTATGGGCTGTTTTTTCGCGTGTGGCGCGAGAGTGATAGAGATGATCTTCTTTTCGGGTGCGAAATCTGATAAGGTCGGTGTGCAGATGAGAGGGGCTGTGCTATTGTGTGTCGTGTATTTCTAGTGGCGAAGGCTCCTTGAAGCCTTTATGTATTGAAGCCATATCTCTTATGCTTATAACATTGTATATTAAGAGTAAATCTGGCAAAGGACAAGGTGATGGTGCACAGGGATGAGTATTTCAGGTTATTAGGATGGGCTTATGATTCGCAAAGTAAGCCAAGTATGGATAGGAAATGATTTGAAGTATGGTGTACATTAAAGAATAGTAGTTGTTGTTTTTGCACAATGGAAGAGTTTTAGAGCTATTTGCTTCTGTTACTCTCTCGTTGACCATAAATTGGCTATACGATAGGATTATATGAATGTATATTTTTGCTCGACTTTATATGTATTGGGTATAAAAGTGGGTATTTGTTGAAGTCGTAGAAAAGTAGTTTGGTGGTTCCGGGTGTGCCTCAACTCCGCAATTTATCGCGAAACAGTAAACCGTATACACTGTACGTATCAATTTTTTAAGCATTTCTTTGACATATTTAGATTGATTAAAGTAGATTCCATCTTCGAGTTGTTTAATTTGTAGACCAAGGAAGAACTTCAATTCACCCATCATGCTCATCTCAAACTCATCATGCATGATTTTCGAGAAATCATCGCAAAGCTCTTGACAAGTTGATCCAAAGATGATGTCGTCTACATAGATTTAGACAATGATGATATGTGAGTTTCTCTTCTTAGTAAATAAAGTGTTATCTACTAATCATATGGTATACAAGTGATCTAAGAGCCTTTGGGTGCTTGTTTGAGACCAAAAAAAGCCTTTTTGAGTTTGAAAACGTGGTTAGGTTTTTTGAAATCTACGAATCCAGGGGGTTGAGCAACATAGACTTCTTCGTTTATAAAACCATTTAAAAAAGCACTTTTGACATCCATTTGAAAGAGTTTGAAGTTATGAGCACAAGCATACGCAATAAGAATTCTTATAGATTCTAATCTTGCCACGGGGGCATAGGTTTCATCGAGATCTATTCCTTCCTGTTGATTGTATCCCTGTGCAACAAGTCTCGCTTTGTTTCTAGATACAATACCATTTTTGTCAAGTTTTTTTTAAAGACCCATTTTTTACCTATGATGGTTTGGTTTTTAGGAAGGGGAACGAGGCTCCAAACATCATTTGTTTTAAATTGATTTAGTTCTTCTTGCATAGCCATAGTTAAACTTTCATCTTGTATGGCTTCCTTAATTTTTAAGTTCTACGGAAGATACGAAACAGAAGAAGTTGCTTTGATTTTGGACCTGAGATCTTAGGGTTCTTTCATTAAGATTTTCTATGACGGTTCCTAGGGGATGATCTTTAGAGCTTTTGATGTTTGAGATTTCTTTGTTTAATGGTTCATTTTCCTTGATTTCTAAGTCTTTATCTTGGTTTTTGTCACACCCCCTTTCAAGAATATCATCATCTACTAATGGTGATGATTTAGGAGGGGGAGTTTCATCAAACTTAACATTGAAAGATTCCTTCACTTTCATGGTTTCTTTATTTAGAACTATGTAAGCTTTGCTATTAGGAGAATATCCTAGAAATACACCTTCGGTTGATTTAGGATCAAATTTTGTTAGATAATCTTTGGTGTTAAGAATAAAGCATTTACTACCGAATACTTTAAAATGTTCTAGAGATGGCTTTTTGCCTTTGAAAAGCTCATAAGGAGTTTTTCCTAGGAAAGGTCTAATAAGAATTCTATTTAGAATGTAGGTGGAGGTGTCGATGGCATTACACTAAAAATTTTGAGGAATTGATTATTCGTTTAGCATTGTTCTAGCCATTTCTTGTAAGGTTCTATTCTTACGTTCTACTACCCCATTTGATTGTGGAGTACGAGGAGCCGAAAAGTTATGGGTAAATGTTGTTATATCAACAAAAAGCTCCAAATGTTAACATCCATTATAAATTCCCGACCATGATCTGTGCGGATTGAAATAATGGGGAAACCCTTTTGGATTTGAATCTTTTTGCTTAGAATTTCAAAGTGGTCAAAAGCTTCATTTTTATGTTTTAGAAATCTTGTCCATGTATACCTTGAATAGTCATCGACAATGACCAAAGTGTAGAAGTTTCCTCCATAACTTTGAACAGCCGATGGACCAAACAAGTCCATATGTAAAAGTTCTAGACACTTAGTGGTTGAAACCATGTTTTTAGCCTTATGGCTTTCATGTACTTGTTTTTTGACGTTGCAAGTGTCACAAAAATGCTTTTCAAATTTTAGTTTTGGTAAGTTTTTGACTAGCTCTTTAGATGATAGCGATTGTATAAGTCGCATATTGGCGTGACCCAATCTTCGATGCCATAAGGTCGAAGTATCATCTATTGAGGTTAAACAAAGGGTGTCTTTTGGTGAGTTCCCCATTTTCATTATGTAAAGGCCATTTTTCCTAATTCCTTTTCCTATGGTTATGCCGTCTTTGAGTATTTCGCTACCGGTTTCGCTAAATAATACTTTGCACTTTTTATCGCATATTTGACTAATACTAAGAAGATTAAAGCTAAGGTTTTCTACGTGACTAACATCATGAATAGAGAGGGAGTTATGAGTAATCGTACCTTTACCGATGATCTTGCTTTTAGTATTACTACCAAACAACACATTACCTCCGTTAATTGCTTTGTAAGTTGAGAAGAGTTTCTTGTTACCCGTCACGTGTCTCGATCAATCGCTGTCTTTGATCTATTCGTCAGGTTCAAGCTTGACCTTTTGTCACACCTATATTTATAGGACAATTCAAGCATTCGTTCCCCAATATCTCATGGGTCCGTTAATGTTATGCATACCGTTTGGTTGACCCATATAAGGGAATGGTGGGTAAGGACTCCATTGATTGTACATCGTGGTCGTAAATAATTTCCATGTTGATTTCATAATCCAACCGGACTTGGTGATTAGTCCACTCTTAGGGTCAAAGACTAGGTCTTCCTATTCGTTTATGGAGCCGTTTGGATTCTACTCTTTGTATGGCCTTGACCAAGTTTTAAGATTGGTGGTTGTTTGCTATTCTTAGGTGTGCCTAAAATAGACTTTTTGGTTATTAAAACGGAGTCATTTTTCTTTATGATGTTAGATTCAAGCATTTTCCCTTTTTTTGCATTGTCAATAGATGCCCGGTGTTGTTCGGCTGAACAAGGCGGTTCTGTTGTCAATGGAACCGGCAATGCCGGTTCTACAGAAGGCACTTTTTGAATTTGGGGACCCAAGTTTTTGATTTTAGTGTTGATAGAGGAAGCTATATTCTCTGAGTATCCTAATCCACATTTGTCTTTTGACGGTTTTTGCATTTCGACCATTTTTCGCAAGGATGAACTACTATTTTCGAAACTAGCTAGTTTTAGTTTTAAAGAGTTAATTTCAATTTCAAGCTTGTCACAAACATCACATTTGTTACTTATTTCTTTGTTCTTCTCTAATAGTTCTAGCTTGATTTTAAGTTCATTAGCATTCCTTTTGAGTAATTTGTTTTTAGCCTTTAGGTGCTTGTTTTTGTTAATAATCCTAAGACTAATTTTGCAAAGTTTATCATACTCATTTTGTCTTGATTCATTATCTAAGGATGAGCTACTATAGTAGGGAGTATCGGATAATACCTCGTTTTCGTGTGCCATGAGACAAATTTCTTCTTTATCATCTCCGCTATCACTCCAACAACCCACCACGAACGCCTTTTGATCGTTGAAAGAATTCTTTGGACAATCACTAATGAAGTGGTTTGGATCGCCACACTTGAAGCATCTTCGGTCTTCTTTCTTGTCTTCCTTGGCCTTTCAGAAGTTCTTGTCATCGTAGGGTTGTCGGACAAATTTTCCTCTTCTTCTAAAGAACTTTTTGAAATCCCTAACGGCCATTGCATATTCTTCGTCGTTGCTATCCGAGGAAGATGCATCTTCATCACTTAAGACTTGTCTTGCTTTTAGGGCAAGAGATTTGTACTTTTCTTTCTTGTTCTTTTCACTTTCCAAGTCCTTCTCAAGTACTACCTCATAGACTTTGAGATTGCCAACTAGTTCGTCTAGAGATAGTTTTGAAAAGTCCCTGGATTCTTCAATCGCCGTCACCTTTAGACGCCACTTGGAAGGGAGAGTACTTAAGACTTGAAAAAGATTCATCAAGTGCTTTGAGTGATGTAATGATTGTATTAAATCTAGAAAAGGCACAATCTATAGTTTCATCATCGATTATAGAGAACTCTTCATATTTTTGTACAAAAAGATCTATTTTATTATCTTTAACTTGTTTGTTACCTTGATGAGTAGTTATTAAAGAATCCTAAATATTTTGAGCTGTATCGCACATAAAAATTCTTTCGTATTCCTTTTTAGGTAGAGCATTGTATAAAACCATTTTTGCTTCATCATTTTTGGAAATCATTTTCTTGTGGTTCTCATCAAATTTTTCATATGGAATAACTATATCTTTACCATCTTTGTCTTTGATGGTAGGTTTATAGTTACCATAAGCTATAATGTACCAAAGATCAATATCTTTAGATTTCACATAAGCCTCAAAATGGTTTTTCCAATATATAAAACAATTTGCCTCTATAGAGTTGTCATGCATAAATTGAACCTACTTGTAGTTTTCTGAATCCATAATCGTTTTAAAGATTTAAAATACAATTTATTTTAAAAACTTTGGTAACCTAGCTCTTGATGCCAATTGTGGAAAACTAGAAGTGTGGGTGGAATAGTTTTCTTGATTAATTGTTATCTTTTCAAAAATTTTACTTGAAACTTTGTGTGAAATGATTTGATGTTGATCTTGGTTCGTGAAATATAAAAGTAAGTAAAAGAAAGAGTTAGAGAGATATAACCAGGACACAAGTATTTATAGTGGTTCGGTAAAAGGACACCTTCCTTTCCCTACTCCACTCCCCGAGTCACCTACTCGAGAGTTTGTTAAACACTAGTCACCAATCTCCTTTTTGACCGGCGGAGAAGCCTCACAATGATGGTTACACCTCTTTAATAATACAAAGCTATATAACGGATTCTTCACATGGTAGAATCGAACCAACACAACTATACTTGATATACAAATGATGAATGGACTAACAACTACAAAGTAATGGTCAAGACTCAGCAATGTGATCTTGATGAAGTTATGAAGATAGAATGCAAGGTACTTGGTACTTGATCATCTTGGATGAATGCTTGGTAATTTCTTCTTTGAAGTAAATTACCTATAAGAAGCTAAGCAAGAATATGCAAGAAATAGAGAGAAAGATCAGTAGATAAGAGAGTATTTCTTAGTTAGAAGGTATGAAAAAACATGAAAAATGGCTTGGTATTTATAGCCAAAAAAAATACTGTAGCCCGGTTCCGCCGGTGCCATTGGCGAATAGAACAGGCAGCCAAAACCAATGGAACCGGCCTACAGTAACCAAATCCGAATTTTGATTCTCGAGATCTTGAGAAATCTTGTGTAATCTTGTGAGATTACCCTTGGATTTGCTGCATTTGATTAGTTCATGCATGATGTAATTAGAGGGGAAATTAGGAAACATTTTTGTATATAGTTTTGGTTTACATAAAATAATGTATACACATTTTTATGTCACTTTGTGATTTGGTGAAAACTTGTGTTTTAGAGAAGGTTTTAGTATAATTTTACTTCAAGTTTTGTCATCAATAAAACAATGAAGATCGTGAAATAGAAATAAATGTTTTTGTCGGTTTATTTGTATTAACAGCATGTTTATGTAGTTATGTAAGTCGCTAACCAAACACGCCCCTTATGGCTTAGCTTTCTTTTATGCTTGTTTATAACAAGCTAAATCATATTCTAAATAAGCTCCATGTCGCTTATATGTTCCTAGGTTATAAGGTTTAGCCGGGGACATTTTAAGGGAGCTCGTGACATTAATCAAACGAATTCGAGGTGAGTAACGTATATAAGAATAGAAACGGGACTTTACGAGCCTATTAAAGATACCACTTACCACGTGGTGCTCATGCTTATGTCTTGTATTATGTAAAGTGTTATGTCTGTATTATGGTTTTATTTATAATTGTTTTATATGTTATGAGAAGTTAAAACTCATTTTGTCAGCTTACTTATGTAATGATAAGAATGGGCCAAAAACAGCCCATGTTGACCCGATGTGGTAAAAACAGCCATGTTGACCGGATGTGGTCAAAACAGCCATGTTGACCGATGTGGTCAAAATAACCCATGTTGACCCGATGTGGTCAAAACAACCCATGTTGACCCGATGTGGTCAAAACAGCCATGTTGACCGATGTGGTTAAAATAGCCCATGTTGACCCGATGTGGTCAAAACAGTCATGTTGACCGATGTGGTCAAAATAGCCCATGTTTACCCGATGTGGTCAAAACAGCCATGTTGACCCAATGTGGTCAAAACAGCTATGTTGACTGATGTGGTCAAAACAGCCCATGTTGACCGATGTGGTCAAAATAGCCATGTTGACTCGATGTGGTCAAAACAGCCATGTTGACCGATGTGGTCAACGACCGATGAGGTACCAAACAACCATGTGTAGACTCACTGTAGGTCATAAGTTTGAGGGCCCATGGTTAGACCGAAGTGTTGGTCAAACCTGACGATCCCTGCCCCTGTTTTCCTGGTGCTGTGTCTTATGTATTTACCCTAACCAGGCGCGCTTTAAGCCGGCATATAGGTTACAACCTCATCAGTGTCCCATCGGGATTGACCGTCAGGGAGTACAACCCTCTGATCCTCTGATGCTCACGAAGTTTGTTGACAATGAGGCCCGGCTCGATAGGAACCGCACCGATTGTAGTTTCCAGGGATTAACATGCCGGGGGGGCATTTTGACGCCCCGTGGCTATACCCTTCGGGCCAGATAAGACCGTACAACCAGAACATGGTCACTATAACATCCGTGTAGTATACCCTCCTATCATAATAAACAACCTGAAGCAGATCAAAACTTTTTACAACATCGTAAGTGCGCCCAACGCGCATAACTCACGTCCTGTCCCAAGCTTCCCCTCTTTACGCGGTTGAAAATCCTCCAACATCTTAGGACGCTTCTTTGGGGTGGGGGTAACCTAGCTTCCTCTACAGCTCACCTTAAGTTAGATCCTCCCCCAAATCCCTGTCTGAGTAACTAGATAGGACCAGCAACGTCCTCTCATAGGCCATAACCTAGTAAGAACATACACTAACTAATTTCAACGAGCTTACTCTAAACCCTCTCTAATACCATGAAACGCTCTAGGACTATCCTTTTATGTATATTAATGTAAACTTAGAATTGTGTCGTAAACAACTAGTTATGTTATGTTGTTGGAAGTTAAAGAGGTGTTTGGCATAGTGTCATTCTTGCCCATTATGACCCATTTTTCTTAGGTACGGGTCTAAACGAATAGCGTGCATTGTATATAACTCTTACATGTTAATATATGTTGTGTCTTGAGTTAAAATGGATGTTTGGTTATGAACGGGTTGAAATGGGAAGTTTTCTACGGTTCAGTTTCTGCATAATTTATGTAGGTTTTCTGTATACTTTAGCATAAGTACTGTAGCAGTGGTAATTTTTTTTTTAGTTTGGATCGTTTCAGATCTGGTTATCACCAACTCAGAGTTCATGAGGAAGACATTCCCAAGACCGCATTTAGGACTCACTATGGTCACTACGAATTCCAAGTAATGCCGTTTGATTTGACTAACGCACTGGAAGTATTCATGGATTTGATGAACCGGGTGTGTAAACCGTATTTGGATAGATTCGTGATTGTATTCATCAATGATATTTTGATCTATTCCCAGAGCAGAAAGGAGCATGAACGACACCTTAAGTTAATTCTAAGGTTACTTAAGAAGGAGGAGTTGTACGCCAAGTTTTCAAAGTGCGAATTTTAGCTGTCAAAGGTACAATTTCTTGGTCACGTGATTAATAGTGAAGGCATTCACGTTGATCCCACTAAGATTGAGTCTATCAAGGATTGAGCGTCACCTAAGACACCAACCGAGATTCGTCAATTTCTAGGTTTGGCCGGTTACTACCGATGATTTATCGAAGGTTTCTCAAAAATCGCTAGGCTTATGACGAAGTTGACTCAGAAAAGCATGAAGTTTGATTGGGGAGAAAAGGCAGAAGCTGCGTTTCAGTTGTTGAAACAAAAATTGTATAGTGCGCCGATTTTGGCTTTACCCAAGGGAAGTGAGAACTTCGTGGTATACTGCGATGCTTCGCATAAAGGGTTAGGCGCGGTTTTGATGAAAAATGAGAAGGTCATAGCCTACGCATCCCGCCAACTCAAGGTTCACGAGAAGAACTATACCACACACCACCTAGAGCTTGGTTCAGTAGTGTTTGCTTTGAAGATGTGGAGACACTATCTGTATGGTACAAAGTGCGTCGTGTTCACTGACTACAAGAGCTTGTAACAAATTCTCGATCAGAAGGAGTTGAATATGAGACAACGACGGTGGTTAGAGTTGTTGAGCGACTACGACTGTGAGATTCGATATCACCCAGGAAAGGCAAATATGGTGGCTGATGCCCTGAGCCGAAAGGAAAGAAGTAAGCCGCTACAAGTTTAGGCCTTAGTTATGACTATAGGGTTAAACATTCCTAATCAAATTTTAGTTTTGTGTGCTCAATCAGAAGCCAGGAAGGAAGAGAACTTCATCAACGAAGATTTGCATGGCATGATTAACAAGCTAGAACCTCACACTGACGGAACGTTGTGTTTGAACAGTCGAAGTTGGGTTCTGTATTTTAGTGATCTGAGAGCTTTGATTATGCACGAGTCTCATATGTCAAAGTATTCCATCCATCCTGGATCTGAAAAGATGTACCAGGACCTTAGGAGGCTGTATTGGTGGCCCAACAT
>BQNB010113335.1:0-20484 GCA_026074375.1 Tanacetum coccineum
GGGCAAAAGCCGTAAGAATAAGCCAAGAGAAATAAGCACTATAAATAACATCACAAATCTTCATCTTCATTATAAACTAAAAAGATCTTTTACAATATTCTTGATAAGCTGAAAATAAGGCTACAAATAAGCTAAAACTAAAGCTAAAAAAGACTACTACCACTAAAAAATAAGCTTAAAGAAATTTTTTAGAAAATGAAACTAAATCCTACTCCTAAATCTACCACCCATAAAATGCTGCTGCGTGTATCCTTTTATAGCCAAAAAGAGAGTAAGGGCATAATCGACACTTCAGTACACCAGCCAATAAAAGCTCAAGAAACAAGGGTAGAATTGTAATTTGCGTCCTCCACCGCCTTAAATTAATGCCATTGATTGGCTTGGGCTGCGTTCCTCGTACGCCAGTCTTTTATTAACAGTTGGAACCTCCATTCATTTCATGCCACCTGCCCTCATCCAAGTGTTTAATTAACGCATTCCCTTTTTTCTTTGTTGGCTTCAATATGAAATGGGATAAATGGAAGTGCCACGTGGCGGTGTTTTATAGGCCAGAAAGTGGATAGTGGGCGAGAGTAGGGGTGCTCACGCACCATGTTGAATTATTTTAGGCGAGTTTAGCTCACGTGCCAACATTTCATAATTTGATAGATATGGTAGGCTTTCGTTCATGGGTTTCATGGCCGGCTATTTCATTAAATTAATGGGCCGAGCCCATTATACTCTAATCACCTGGGCCTAGTTTTGCACATGAATGTTGGGCCGAAACTCTTCATACAAATGATGGGTTATAATGCTTTAATAAGTAATCTTGGGCTTCTAGTAAATATATGGGTCGGTCCGACCCAAATAAATGGTGTCGGGCCAGCCCAATAGGAGATGACAGTACCGTTAGACTTGGTTTTTCGTGCTCTTTCCATATATATGCTCGGGGAATTTTTATGACTTCGTCTTGATCTTGAATAATAAGTAAACTTGATCGAATCGAACCCGAAATTCACGTTTTTGCTTCGTTTTCAATCTTTAGTACCTGCAAGACATAAAAACACCAAACAAACATATTTACAATATAATTAAGCATATTTTAGTATTATTAGTCTATTTTATAGTGTTTTCCGGGGTTATAAGGATGTGTGTTTTAGCACACATCAAATTCCCCCACACTAAATCATTGTTGGTCCTGCACGCAATGTTTATAAAACACGCCCGAAAAGAAATAATTAAATCCCTCTTTAACTTATGACCCCTCACATCAAACAAGAACAAAAAAGTTCTATTAAAAGGTTAAAAAATCATTTATTTCAAAAACGCCCCCGTTTTGACCACTTATTAAATAAAAGAGAAAGATTAAGATAAAAATATCTAATAGGCTTTAAAAACTAGAGTTCGTCATCCTCGATTTTCACAATCCCCGAACTAAGTTTTAACGAAATCACTACTAAATATAAACTAGATGCTAACACTACTCATAAATGTTACTTATGTAAGCATAAGCTAACTTTTCGCTCCCCTTATTCCTAAATATAATGTGAAACGAGATCACTTATTTATTATAATAAAGGTGTTCGGTTTTAATAATTTTTATTTTAAAGTCCCCTTTTAGAAAATCCCTTATTTATAAAAACAAAGTTCATATCAAGTTTTTAATTTTGCACGATTTTAGGAATATCCTTTTTATTTCATCCGAAACAACTCATCTACGAGTCCAGAGACGGAGGCTTTATTTAGATATTCCTGGATTTCGTTTAGCTTTATTATTATTATTATTATTATTATTATTATTATTATTGCAACACGACAAGATGCAGCAAACTTTTATCACATTATTATTATTTATTATTGTTATCTCCACCCTTTAAACGACTGCAACATTGGGCGTCCTAACCGACAAGATGCAGTGGTCTTATTTTGGTTCGGTTTATCACATTATTATTATTTTTTTATAGCCAAATTTCAAGTCCTGTGGTCTTTTAACTTCCGAGACATTGGGCGTCCTAACCGACAGAGCCAGTAAACTTTTATCAGTCTCAGATTATTATTATTATTGTTACTTCCACCCTTTAAACGACTGCAAAATCAGGTAACCTAACCGACAAGAAACAGTGGTCTTATTTCGGCTTCGGTTTATCACATTATTATTATTTATTATTATTATAGCCAAATTTCAAGTCATGTGGTCTTTTAACTACCGAGACATCGGGCGTCCTAACCGACAAGACCCGGTAGCATATTTCCCCACAACACTGACAGAACCTCGATGTGTACCTTACTTTAACCAGAAGGAATCTCTACAAAGGAATTTAAACTAAGTATCACAAAAACCAAAGTAACTTTATTTAATTTTAGTACTCATATAAACTTTATTAAGCTATTGGGAGCAAAAAGCACAATTAACCTCTTGAGCTCTAAAGAGATCTCAACTACTCCAAATAGCATCTAACTTATATTCAACTCTATCATTTTTATATCTTTGTCAAAATTTTAACTTTACCAAATGCCTTAGTCTCAAAGTTAAGAAACAGCTAGAGGTTAATACTCGTCAAGTCAAAATAACCTTAGTTCTGTTGGCCTAACATATTCCCGATATCTAATTATAACTAAAAGATCATAGGAAGTCCTGCAAGCAAAAACGGAAAACCACAAAACACAACAAGGATAGAAGCACACCCCCACACTTATAATATTACTACTACTAAACTAATATATTACTACACTACTAAGAAAATAGAAAGAGAAAGAGAACACGGGTTGCCTCCCGAGAAGCGCTTGTTTTTTTATGAGTCGCTAGCTTGACTCGCCCAAAATTAAATTTTCATTAAAGCAAAAGGGAAGGACGATTTAATCTTTGGTGGAACTCTTTTAAACTTTTGATGCGACGTAAACAACGATAATTCCGGGATCAAATACTTTATTTTCGTCTCCTAGCAAGAATATATTTAATGAGAGAAATTTAAGGTAATCCTTAGAAAAGACGAGGACAAAATTGTATGATTAAGAAAATGGTAGTCTTGGGCCAAGTATGTCAAAAAAACGATGAGAACCAAAAATGTCATAACAAAAATGTGGGAATGTAAGGATTGGTTTAGGCATGGTTAAATCAAAATTTATCTTTTCGTACGGAGGTGGGATTTGTGCGGTACTTTGTGGGCTATGATTTTGCACCTCATCTATTATTGTCTCCGTTACGGACTCATCACTCTCCTCATTGTGAATACCAAAGATTGGATTGTCTGAATTTAAAGTAGAATCGAAGTCAAACAAGGATCAGTGATAGTCATTTTGAAAGTTTTGGAAATACAATCAAGAGAATCCAAGGGTTTCTCAGATACCCTTGGTATTGGAACAAGGTCATCAATATCCTCATGAGAATTAAGCTTGATTTCCTCGTCCCCCATTAAAAAGGTATTCGGTGGTTCCCTAATAAGAGGATTGATTTATGCCTTATTTTCCTCTAAGGGTTCATCCTTTAATAAATTTTCAAGAAAAAGGATATCTCCCTCCGGATCATTATTAAGCTCTAAATGAGGAAGATCGCTCAGGATTTCATCATTTAATAATCCTTCTAAAAAAAGAATATCTCCCTCCGAGTCATAAATGCCATTGTCAATACCCGGTGGTTTTGAATCATCTAGAGAAAGAAATGCGTCGGTCTCCTCCAAAAGAAGGTCACTATCCTCGCAAGGAGTGAGCGAAGGGGAGAGAGACTCGACTACAGGGTTAGGAGAAGGAGTGTGACTGCCACTCAAGGGATTAATCGATTTATGAACTTGTAACACTTCTGAAGGTTCATCCTCATCACTTTCATCAGAGTAAGAATAGTGAAAAGTGTTAGGATGACCTGGTCCTGGTTGATGTTGAACACTTTTAATTGTGTATCCAGTGTCATTTCCAAGGACCTCAACTTGTTCACTTGATGCGAAAGTAGTCTTAGAATAATGAGCACTCATATCAGTGGTAGTGTCATGATACACTTCGGCGTCCCATTGAAAATGATGTTGTGTCATATTCTCAGATAAATTCAATGCTTCTTTGAGATCTTACGCAATTATATTGCCGCCGGCATCCACCATAAATTTGTCTTCAATCAATCCTGTGTGATTTCCAATAAAAGGTTTGGATTTGATCGACAAGCAAAATTCTATGATCTGGACATTTTCGTAAACATGATTAAAATCTTTCTCAAGCTTGAAATACTTATTCAGAAGGCAATTGCCGTAAATTCACAATGTCTTTCCTAAGCTGCAACGCTCTAGAATATGGGTAGTATTTTGAAAGAAATTTAGAGACCATCTCTTCCCAAGTATGAATAGAATGAGTTTTAAGAGTATAAAACCAATACAACGAGCTTCAGTGGGTTAAAGAGAATAGAAAAGATTTAGATTGATGTAGTCCTTGAGAAATTCCATTTTCTTGATGAAATTTAGGTAATGAGATAAAATAATTAACTAGGTGTTCATTTGCATCTATCATCTTTAAATATCCATCTAAATTGACAATTCTCCTGTCGAAGCAGGTGAACCATATGGCGTATTTTTTAAGTTGCAAAATCGGTGTCCGAGGAAAACGGTGAGGGGGGGCGGCGAACGATCGGCGGAATCCCCTCTACCGTGAGTGACTGTCGATAATAATCCTCCATGGTCCAGAAAAATCATAGGAATGAAGGAAACACAAAGAACATCGTGTAGAATTAAACAATAAAAGAAGAGAAAGAGATAAGAATTAAACGCTTAAGAGGATAACGAAGATTTTTATTATTATTATTATTATTATTTATATATATATATATATATATATAAATATAAAAAAATTGGATTTTTAATATTTATATAAAATAAAATAAAATAAAAATGGAAAATATTTTTGGATTTTTTTTATAAAAATAGAGAATAGAAAGTATTTTTGGATTTTATATTTTTAATGAGTACGAAAATAAAACTTTCAAGATGAAAGGATCTTCAAGGCACTAACTTCAAACACCACGTGTAGATTGTACACATCTCCCCGGCAACGGCGCCAAAAACTGATTCGTCGATAACGACTAGTCGAGTAATATAATATAGTAATCACGTCGGATAAAAATTACATTAGGAAAAGTAATAATAGATCCTCCGGATGTCGTGTCCCAACGAGAGATGAATTTGAAATTCACGAAAATGCTTCCAATTTAATGCTTGAATATCTTTTAATTTTGGTTTTTGATTTAACACTAAATTTTAAAAACTACTAAACTAGATTATACTAAATAGAAAAATACACTAAACAATTAAATGGAAAGAACTATATAAAAAGATATGCTTGCTAAGTGAATTGTTTAGATCCTTAAGTGTGAATTAAATATACAATTAAGTCCTTATCGATGAATCAATATCTTTCTAACAAATTATCTTCTCACAACGTTGGCTTATATTGAAAACAACTTTTATCAAGATATCGATTACTAAATTAATGTCTAATTATTCTTACGGCTTTTGCCAGCTCGAATAACCAAAACAATAATTAATAAATAAATAATGTTAAAATAATTGAATTTAAAAAATACCGAAGTATAAATAATAATTATTTAATATAATTTAATATAAATAATTAATAAATTATTAATTTAGATAAATTAAAATATTTTAATAATTTTTAATAATGTTTGCAATTGAGATTTAAAAATATTAATTAAATATTAATGGAAAATCAAGTGTTAAAGTTGAACTCTCCAATCTAACACCAACCACACCATTCCAACATAACACCCAAACATACCAACCAACCACCTATAATAAAAATAAACTATAAAAAACTAGATAACAATGAGCAAGCAAATAAGCAAAGAACGATATATATAAAAAGATATGCTTGCTAAGTGAATTGTTTAGATCCTTAAGTGTGAATTAAATATACAATTAAGTCCTTATCGATGAATCAATATCTTTCTAACAAATTATCTTCTCACAACGTTGGCTTATATTGAAAACAACTTTTATCAAGATATCGATTACTAAATTAATGCCTAATTATTCTTACGGCTTTTGCCCGCTCGAATAACCAAAACAATAATCTAAGTAATCCGAAAATCACTAATCAATATTTTCCATTTTATTAACCACACTTAATTCACTAAACAATTTAACACTTAACAAGCATATATTTAATCTACTCACTAAGCATACTAATCAACAAATAAGCAAACATAACCATTTTAAGTTAAATAATTATAAACTACTAGTATTAAAAAGGGAAAGAGGAAATAACCGAATGATGAATCGAAATGATATAAAACCACCCGATCTTACAAACTTAATAAACAAATAAGCTCATCATTTTAAAGCTTCTACTTCAATAATTAGCAAATAAATGTGTCAACTTTATCTACTAATGACTTCCATAAAAACCATAAAGATCAAAACTTTATCTATTTATCAACCTTATAAGACCCTTAAGCTCCGGCCTTAGAGGTAGAATGAGTTTTCATCAACAATAAGACAAGCAAAAGGTTAGGATAAAAAAAACTATATGAATAAGCTATAAGCTAAAAGCTTAAATTCCAAAATATCAAGTATTTTGAAATAGAAAAGCTAATAGCTAGAAGATCTAGACTAATAAGCCAATTTAAAACTTTAATAAAAACTAGATCTATTTGAAAATTAAACTACAATAAAACTAATAAGCTAATAAAAAACTTATTCAAAAACTATACAATAAGGAAAAAGCTTAAATAAGCTAGATCTATACTCCTAAAAGCTTTGAATCGAATAAACTAAATAAGCTTAACCGAATATAAAAGCTAGGAGATAAAAGCAATAGAAATAAGCAATGAGCAATGCTTATTCAAAAAATAGAAAAGAAAATAAATCGAAAATAAGCAAAGCTTATTTCAATTTAATCTAAGCTTAAATCAAATCAAATAAGCTAAGGAAACTTATGTGATTATATGAAATTAAGCTATGAGAGGAATAAGCCAAAACTAGCTTAAAGATAAGATATAAAGTAAAGAAAATAAAATAAGAGGACTAGAAAAAGAAATAAGCTCAAGAGAATTCCATAATCTTCATCTTCATTAAGTAAATAAGCAATAAGATCCAATAAAAAAAGCTAAACTACTAAGCTTAAAATAAGCTTTTACAATAAACTAAAACTATACTACACTACTCCTAAAAACTACACTACTCCTATACTACAATTTTTGTAACTCAAAACTAAATTCCTCCAGTGCCTGAAGCGTGAGTTCTTTAAATAACCAAAAGTGTGAGAGGGGCAAAATGGTCATTCCATGGAGAGAAAACAAATCATAGTGCAAACTGGAGAGGCATTATGGTCTTTTCAAATGGTGTCATCACACTCCAATGATTGGCCAAGAACCTAGGATGCCAGCAAATAAATACCCCTTTCCTCCAATGAGCTCGTGCCATGTGGCATGCCAGCTAGAAAAGAAAGATGCATTTTCTTGCTTCCACACGTTTCCAAGTACCAAATTAATTCCCTGCAAGATATTTTAGAAAAGGACTTGTCACGTGTTGGACTTTGACTGGCTATAGAATTGTGAGTGGAGGCTCCCGTGAGGTGAGTTGATTTAATTTAGAGGAAGGTATCTCACGTGCCAACAAATATGAATCATAATTGATATCTTAGGCTTTGTTTATTTCAATTCATGGACCAAGCTTAATTTTAACTTGGGCCTTCATCATTTCTCAATCTGGGCCGAGATTGCTTCATTTAACTTGGGCCTTCAACATTTCTCAATCTGGGCCGAGATGATCATGGGCCAAGATTGCTTCAGTTGCACTTCTATTTCTCTTTAAACTGGACGTGGGTTATTAATGGTGCCTAAATTGAGTCTTTTATAAATATGGGTCGGTCCGACCCATATAAATGGTTTCGGGCCGGCCCAATAGGAGATGAAGGCACCATTAGACTTGATTTTCCGTGCTCTTTCCAATGGCATGCTCGGGGATTTTTCCGACTTCGTCTTGACTTCAAATAATAAGCAAACTTGATAGAGTCAAGCCCGAAAATCATCGTTTTCGCTCCATTTTCAATCCTTAGTACCTGCGAGACATAAAAACATAATACAAACATATTTGCAAGATAATTAATCATATTTTAGTGTTTTTAGTCCGATTAATAGTATTTTTTTGTACAAATTATGTGTGTTTAAGCACACATCAATTGCCTTGAACATAATCTCCATATCCAGTGATTGTAGTGAAGTTATCATTGCCAAAGCGGACTATGTCCATGAATTTCTTAACAAAATCTCTTAGCAGTTTTAGATTCCCAGTCATGTGCTTTGAACATCCGTTATCAACAATCCAAAGGACAATCTGAATCGCATGCACCACATGACAAAAGACCAAATGGAAGAGTGGATGGTTTGGCTACCCATTGCTTTTTGGTAACCGGTGTTCTAGAGTAAGTTCTATTACTAGTACTACTCTTAGAAACACTTGATGGTGTTTGAGCAGTTGAGCTCTTGGGTGACCCATTAAAGCATGATTGGTGCTCAAACCACTTTTGCTACTTCCTACTAGTTCTAATCTTATTTTTCATGTAAGTGCTAAGTGTCTGACTTTGACTAGATTCTTGAGTTAGTTACGATGCACTATAGACCCTATTTGTTGCTTTTGGTGGTGTGGCAACACTGAACCTAGATTTCACAACTACAGGGGTAGCTCCTAATTCACTAGATTTTGCGGCTACAGGGGATGTGAATAAGGCTCTTTTTACCCAAGAATTTATAAACAAAGCATAACGAGCAACACATTTATCATGAAAATCAGAAAAACATCTTTGCCACAAGAAACACATACAAGATTCTTGTAGAATATGAGTAATCTTTGAAATACAAGCAAGAACTAGAGAGAGAAAGTAAGAAGGAAGGATGTATTTTCTAGTGAGAGAAAGTAAAGAACATGAAATGCATTAATTGAAAATGAAACATACAACCAACCAACCACCTCTCCAAGGCATAGAGAGGTGTATAAATACTTCTACATGGCACGTGGGCTTGGGCTTGCATGGGTTTATCCATAGGCCTTAGCTAACGCCACTCCTGTGAGTCGCTAGCTATAGCATGTCGTCATCTTCAGATCGGATAGAGATGTGTGTGACCATTTATACATATGAGAATGAGATGATCTATCACCTTGAGACTTCGGGGCGCATACGCTCTTGTCGTTGCGCTGACTCCTAAAGCAAAGAGACGAGAACCTGTGACGGCGAGACATTAGCAGCGTCGCACGCGTTTCTCTTAGTGTGATCTGATATCCCCCTGGAAGAACGATCTTTCCGGTCATTCTGCCTCCTGTGTGTACTAAGAATAGAATATATAGCCAGTCCTAGTGTGTGACTGATGGCTTCCTGTCTTTTGTGCGTCTTGAGCTCGATTTCTATAGATGATAAAGCCTGATCCCGCGCCACTCTTCCTATAGAATCTTAGCTAATTCTGCGCGCACTATGCTCTTTTGACTCGCTTGAGTGCTACGAGCGTGTTATCTGCGCGCGTCTCGTCCGTTGAATCGTGCATAAATGCTTATATATATACCACATCTCTGCAGCCTCGTACGCACTAACCACTGCAACCCGAAGACTGTACATTTCACATCTTGCCTAAATATTTGCCATTCCCTGTGAACCTTGTCTACTTCTGGACGGACACTCACTGCTTTCCCATACCTTTCTTGATATGTTATCTATTGTCGAAAAGCCTTTAATATGGCATCTTTCTTGTAGGTTTTTTAAACATATAACACTTCGTCACTTCGTGAAAGTCATTCGGTATCAGAGTGACGAAAACTTCTTTGGAATTCTTTGACTTTAATACTTCTTCATTCAAGTAGCGAAGTCTTTTGAAAACATGTACGGATAGCTTTTATGATGTCTCTTTATGTTTGACACCTCGGTGTCGGGTATGGCATGTGGCTAGAATCATTATGAGTTGGTTGGAACTAGGTCTTCACTCCATCTTTAAGTATCCTGCATTAAAAACAGTTAGCTATAAGAAGCGGAGGGGGAACGAATATGGCTTTCTCATTCGCTTGTTTGGTTTAGAGGAACTTCGAATTCTCTGAGGATCGACCTGGTGTGATGTATGGTAGATTCAATTTAAGAGAATCTCCTTGACAAGATTTCCTAATGAAGGCATCAAATCTTCCCTAAAACAAAAAAAAAAAACATTATGTACTCAAATTCATCAAAACTCAGCATGTTCTCATATACAGGAACATCTCAAAGCGGACAGCACGATAAGAAAGAACCAGTAAGTTATATCTCTACCGATTGAATAGAAAAATCGATTTGAAAAGTTAATCGACGTGTCACTTGCTAAAGTGGTTTTGTGACACATTGAGAATGTTAATCATTTCAAAAATTCATTAATCATCAATTCCATACTGAAACTCAAGTTCTGATTCATATAGAAGATCGAGCTGATGTTGCTTTCCAAGTTGTCACAAGAGTTTGATTCATTAAGGAATGTACAAGTCATTCCTACCTATGAGCTTTTGTTGTGATGTTGGCTCAAGCAGGCTTTCCATCTTCCAACTGTGAATACTTAAGTATCCACTTGGTGTTCTGGCAAAATCACAAGGATAATGCGTAGGACTTTTTATATTTCTCGTTATTCACATTGTGTGAGATAGCAATCATAATTTTGACAAGTGTCCTAATGAGATTTTTTAGATGATCTCTTTTGGCTCTAGACTCAATAGTGCACTTTGGTTTTGTTGATCAGAGGCTGGAGCAGACTGCCACCTTTTTAATATCAACTAACTCGGAGTGAGAAAGTTAATAGAAATGCGTGTAATCTTCGTGAGAAATGAAACAAGAGTCTTTTGAGAGACCTTGAGTGGCTAGGGAGGGTTGTCCATTGCATCACTGGGTCCATGATGTCAGTCTTCAATGTCAGCAATCATCTTTGTGATTCTTGACAGCAGATGTATTGACCCGGTTTCTGCCTTAGTGTAAGGAGGGCTTCTTTCTTTTCACCATTTATCTTAACTTTTCTTTTTAATTCTTCAACTCCTTTAGTACTAGCTCCATCTCAGTCGGCACTTTTCTCGATTCTTACTTTTTCTCTTTTTGTATCATACCTAAGGACTTCTACACTATCTAGTGGATATCCCTGGGTAAATCCATCCAGTTTTGGCTGGAATCTTGGGTTTGTAATACGGTATATACCTAAACCTAATCTTATATCGTATATTCAATTTAAGTACATGGTCGGTCTTTCGGGTATTCCATCATAATCGAAGCTAAAATCATTGAAAAGTTCAATCAAAGTGTTTACACTTTGAGAGTTTTTCATCATCACTCGAAACGCAACCCTTAACATACTGTTATCGTATTCGTTAGTACATATGCTAAGTGTGGTAAAGTAGTGCTGGAGTCCAATTTTATCTGATTCACATGTTCAATACAAATTAGATTCAGTTTAATCACATTTTCTCCCCTTATCCAAAATGTTAATCCCTTGATATTTTGAATATCAATTTGATTAAATGTTTGGGACGCCAATAAATGTTTACTCAAGCTTAACTAGGAAATTTTAATGCTCCCCCCTCAAATATTTTGAGGGTAATATCATACAGTGATTGAAGTACAATAATTTGAATTTTTTTTTGAATTTACTAAGAAATTCTTGAAAATTTTGTACTCGAACACTTCTTAATATCACTATAATGTCTACACTACATATATACAAATTTCACAAGTTATTTAATACGTACAAGGTTTGACCTGTTATGATGAGGACATCATATGATCAATCATATGGTCCTTTACAGCAGTCCAAAGTCTCCCTCGTACGGTCTCCCACTAACAAATTTCTCCATGCTCTGCATAATCCTCCTGGTCTTAAGCTGTTTATCAATTGTCTGGATCATAGCTCCTGCTTATTCTATCTACTTTGTCTGCCAAATATTTGATGGCTGCTACTCACTCCAAAATTCCCTCTTTGAACGATCATCAAGAGCAGTCCGAACATCATTGAGTGTACCGTCACTAAACTTGTGTAGTTCATCAATACGCATCAATCTGTTCTTCTTGTCTTTGTTCTGGTAAATGAAACCTCTGGGATTGGAGTATGCTGTATAAGCTTCCCTTCGTTTAAGATCTGATCTGTACGTATCCGGCTTTGTGAGGTTGAGCTTCTTTTGGTAACTTTCGACACCTAATTGAAGATCTTCCACACGCCTTTGGATGACAATGCTTCTTGTAAACATTCGCAAGGAGACATTAAAAGCTAGGCGTTCTTCAACAGTGAGATTTGTCAACTTGCCTTGAACAAGAAGAAGCAGCATGTCTTCGATGTCTTGGATGCGAAGCCTGTTGAAATCGCCTTCTTTGAATTTATACAGCTTGTCATCATCTCTACGAACAGTGATCCAATCCAGATGCTTGTAATTATGCCATTCGACTATTTGAAGCTTTGTGACAACAATGATTTTGCGTTTGGAGTAGACATCTCGAGCAGATTCCCTGTTAGCAGCAAATCCATAGAATTGTTGTCATTTTCGCCCCCAATATAAGATTCCCCAGAGTGCATGTTTGTCATAGCTAACCGGCACTTGACTCCACATTGTGTTAAGGACCAAATCTTCAATCCATTTGATATGCCCGTAATCTGCAGCCTTGGTCTTTGTCACTGAAGTTGTATATGTTTGGCTTGAGACACCACCACTTAGATACGCAAGGTCGTTGTTGATAAAGTGATCGAAAGGTATGACACGACGACCTCGAGAATTAGGTATCAATGGTAGTGGTTTTTGCAGATCATAAGGATATTGCTGACCTTCAGGGTTGTTCCAGTCTAATTGATCAGTGGTTGCCTTGTAGACTTCTTCAAAGAAATATTCAAGTTCTACCAGACTCTTGCATGATCCTTTCATCAGCTCGAATGTTGGACCGGCTAATAATTCAGGAGTTATAGTATCAACTTTAAGCCGGTTCATCATGAATGCTGAGAAGTCAAGAGGAGTGTCCATTAGCTCATTAAACAACTCGCGTAGATCTTCCATCTGGGCCAAAGAGCTTAGCCAAGGTTGAATAGGTCCATGAGAATTAGGCAAAGTCTTGTTCCAATCATAATCTTGAGTAGGAGGTTTTGCTGGTTTCTGAAACCAATCAGGAAGATGAGAGGTCTCTTCATCAGGTTGATCTTCAGTAACTACTGTTTTGAACTCATGATGTGCGGGTTCTTCTAAAACTTTGGCAGTTTGCATTGGCTCCTCTGCTTGAGCAGACCCATCAGCAGACTTTTGATGAGATTTGGACCCTTCAGTTGACTTGCCAGTTGTCTTGGAGGTCTTTTCCTTTGGTGCACTGGTTGAATCTGGTTCTTTTCCCGCTCTTCTTCTCTTGGACCCCCAGTTTGATCCAGTGGAGGGTTCTTCGTCTTTATCCTCTTCATCTCGACGTCTTTTAAATGAAACAGTTTCTCCATATGTGTCTAGTATAAGTTTGTCACTTTCATAAGCATTAACCAATGCTTTGTAGAGATTCTTTTGTTCATCAGATATGTGGATTGACTTATTGCTCTCCATCTTATCTATGAGAATATTTTTCATTTCTAGTTCGGATAGGTTGGCGGCTACGGCATAAGATGCCTTAGATTCATTGGATGCATGAGTCAGAACCTCTGCTTCGAGTTGTTCATTTACAGTCTTCTCAATTTTTGGCAAAATCTTGGAGACTTGTGCTTTAACTTGTTCTTTGACTTGATCATTGATTATTTTCTTAATGTTATCATCAAGTTTATTGATGAAGTCTGCATTTTCAGCTTGAGCTTCATCTTTGAGTCTGTCAAACTGTAATTGAACAGCTGTTTTGATGGCTTCTTGCATCTTGTTGGCAAGGTACGCATCAACAATGCCGAGAATTGAAGAAACTGCTACAGCAAATTTGTTCGTTTGCTTGAGTTCAGAGAAATTAGTTTCTAAAGTTTTTAGTCTATGGTCAAACCTGAATAAAGAGCCAAAGTTGGGAAGATCTTGTAAGGAGGAGCTTGGAGCAATAACTGGTGTAGGAATTGGTGTTTGTTGCAGATGTGTGATGAGAGGTATGGGTGGCGGAGGAAGAGTTATTATAGACAAAGAGGTGGCTCGGCAATAGTAGTAACCAGAACATCTATCAGTAAAGTTGACTCAGTGTTAAGATTAAATATAGAGTCAATACTTGTATCTGGACTAGGTTTGAGCATGTTAGAAACGAATCCAAATGACACAGAAGAACTCTATTTTTGAGCTTCAGGATTGACCGGTGTTAGGATCACATGAGTGTCTTCTATTACTTGAGTAGTTTGAACGATAGTGCGTGGAGCATATGTCATTTCAGTATCTCTTCCCTCCAGATTGACGTTCACATCCCTGTATAATTCATTCACTTCATCCTCTTCATTTGTCTCCTCTTCATCCATTTCTTCTCCCTCAACATTCGCACCTTGTATTTCTTCATCACTTTCTTCATCATTAATGGATTCATAATTAGAAGGTGTATGAACCCTCGGATCTGAATCCTCCTCTTCTTTATCTTCTTCATCATGAGTGGAAAGCTTTGGATAAGCAAAGTCATCACCATCGTTGTCTGAATCAGTTTGCTTATTAACATCATCTTGCTCTTCATCCTTTTGAACATCATGTTCTTGATCATCATCATCTTGATTATCATCATCTTGATTTTCAGTATCGTCATCATTATCATCGTTGTTATCATCATCATCATTGTCATCATTATCATCATGCATGCTTGCTTCATCATCATCCTCCTCGTCACTGGACTTCCAAGAGATTTGCTCAGCATCGGATTCATAAGTACGTACATCGGGAACCCCTGATGTGATACCAGTTCCTTCATCTACACCTGAGCCACTGACGTGAGAGCTGTGAGTTTATATCTTGCTTCTTTCAAGATCAATCGTCATCTGTTCAGCTTCAGTCAAAGCAACCTAAGATAGTACCGTTAAACATTTTGAATTTGTTGCTGATTGCTTCTTCTTGACAAGTACAACTCCCTTAGCTAAAGTCTTGATTCTTTTTCCTTTAGAAGCTTAAGTAGGCTTCGTCTTAGGAGATGATTCAGAATCAACTTTCTTCTTTGTAGATTTTGGTTTTGGAGTCTTTTCACAGTAGCATAAGCATGGTAAGTCTTGTAGGCTTCGGACTCCAACATGTCTTGGTTTGTTAAGTGCTGAGGGAGAATAGCGTCGTATACATGTGTGTCCTGATGTTTAGAAATGACTCTTATTATGGTGAACATGAGGTCATCCCTGGCATAGTGCCAAAACATCTTGTTTCTCCCTGGTATAGCCTGATCCTTTGCCATGAAGTAGTCTACAATGACTTTGGTGAAGCGTAGATAATACATGTCATTATTCTTTTTAGAATTCTTGTTCTCCACTTGATACACTAAGTCTTCCCACAGCAAGTAGACATAGTCAACATTCTTGTTATGATACATTCCTAAAAGGATTTGAGCTCGTGATAGGCGAAGACTTTCCAGAGCAGTAGTTTTTCCACTGAGACACTTATTGATGATAGCAGCAAATGATCTCCATGGTTGATGCAAGTGATTAACATTGATATTAGATAAGACCTTTATCTCACCAGTGTGTCTAAGATCTCTAATGAAAGAGAGTATCTCGTCTTCAAATGGAGGATCTTTAAATTTCTGGCTTGGGAGTTTAGGGCAAATCTTGAGCATATCTATGAAGTTGTCAACATTAACAGTATGGATTTTGCTATTCATCTTGAACCGGAGTGAGAAATGATGTTTGGTGACAGTAGCCCAAAACTCTTGCATGTAAATTTCTGGAACATCAGCAGAGACCTCAAATGCATTGTAGAAAGGAGTGAGCTTCAAAGCATCTAATGCCACTTGAATGGTTGGTTCATTGGATTTGAGAGTAGGGCTAATACGTTGATTGCATTTTCCAATCTTAAGACTGTTTTCAGGTGCGACAAGAGCATCATCCAATGCCTTTTGCTATGCTTTTGTTGTATCCATGATTCTGCTAAGATAGGATCAATATAGTTTATGCACAACCAATTTTATACAATATACTATAGAGACCTATTGAGTAAACACGTAAAGTTGATTCATGATGTGAACGTTTCTTAGGAATTAGGAACACTAAGACTTTTTGCACTTATTAAGATCTATCTATTTTTTAAAAAATGATAACTTAAGCTAACTTAACTTGTTTTAGAGTGTATAATTAACCAATTTTAATTAACTCCCTAATTAAGTTTCTAAATTTCCTTTTAAATTGGAATTTGATCGTAAGTGTGTTTGGTCTTAAGAGATAAACTGAGATCTAAGGGAAAAACTAGTTATTCGGTTCCTTAAGTAGACTAGTTGTTCAGTTCCCAAAGGATATACAGTTGTTCGGTTTCATAAGACAACGGATTGTTCGGTTCATAAAGACAACAAGTTTGTAACACCCCCAAAATGGGTCGCAGCGGAATAAGGATCCGGGGCATGTTACTTCAAGATCAACAGCACAAGATATATATAAGAACGACAAAACAGTCGTTTAAACTGATACATTGGATTTAAATAAAAGACATATTACAAAAGCTTATAGCTTTACTTGTTCTTGTTTATTATTACAAAAGATAACATAGATTTCCCAAAACATGATGCACGTATATCTTTAACATTGCAATCCAAAACATAATCCAATGCATCCTTGGCATCTCGTGCCTAATGACCTCCTGAAAACATTGCTTAAAACGTCAACAAAATTGTTGGTGAATTCATAGGTTTATGTATTTAAATCTGCAGGCACGCAGATTTTCGTGAGTGTTACAACAGATGCCACATATCACAAAAACCAGATTACTGTTGTCACTTAAGCTCATGACCACCGCAGAGTTAACTATATGTTGCTATTTTTTAGCAGTTATTTTGCGTATATAGATGTTGTAACCCGCAACATCTAAGTCCGACATGGTCAACGTTCGTTCCCAGTGATAGCTAATCACCCAAACAGGGAGGTTAATCCCAATAGATCTATTTATAACATTCGCGCTCACATAATATAATTAACAACTACATCTATGCAATTGACAGTTCATGATAATGGGCTCAGGAGGGTTATCGCTACTTAGGCAAACACATAATCAATATACTTTCAACACTTGCGTCCAATTAATAAAGCAAGCCTGTAGTTCTCACCCCAAATAATATAGTAAAATCAGTTAAAATTGTAAAAGTGGGGGGATATAAATCACCTTGAGTTACAGATAGCTCAATTAATCACAGATTTATAACACGCTCACGCAAGACAGAAAATTGCAACTATTTATATTAGGTCGTATAGTACTGAGTAATTATTATATTATTGAATATAATCTTATAGTTGTTACATCGTACTATCGTTCGGGCTATCATAATTAAAGAGGTCATGACATGACGTACGAGGAGTTTAGGACACTTTAAATCGTAAACCTCCAATAAACTCATCGATTACTCGCGGATGTCTATCCAAGGGCTCTCATCTTGAAATCCCTTAACGAGTAATATAGCACTTTGATAACCACTCAATATTCTATATAGCATAATCATCCGACTAATCGTTTTAATTAAAATAATATTATAATAGTGAAAACGTTTATACATATATCTTTTCGTTAAAAAGTGACCTAATTTGTCGTTTTAGGGCCCGTGTGTGCGTTTCTTACGTTCAACGTCTTCGTTAGATAAGACGAGCTCGATCAAAATATTACATGTTTTCAAGTTTTTAAGATCTGCGTATGCAATAGTATAACAATTACTCTGTTCATGGACAGCTAATTAGTCGTTTTAGGACTTTATATTAGCGGGTAAACTCTGTAATCGTAATAACTTATTCGTTTTATAATCCCGATTTTAGTGATCTCCTCTCGAGTGTACGTTTTTTGTTATTTAAAGGAGGTATTTTATTTTATAATAGTGGGGTCCGCTGATGAATTAGTACTCTTTTAGTGTTCATAGTTTTATTAAAATTTACTTTTATGAAACTTTAATTATCGAAAATAAAGGTCTGTAGTTTACTTCGTTATAGTTCCATTTTTAGCGTATCTTTCGAAACAGTACGATGCTGTAAAATTAAAAGTTATTATCAATATTTTAGATGTTTAAAAAATGGACAGTTGCTGTAATGAATAGTAACGCTTTTATAAAATAGTTTATATGTAAGTATTTATTGTCGTAAACTCTTTTTTAACGTATCTTGTTTTCGCTTATAGATTTCGGTTTTTTCGAGTTTGTCTTATCATTTTGGACATCGTCACGAAGACGTGAGTATTTGATATTATATCAATACCTGTACTGTCCATAATTCGAATTTAGACAGCCCCTAGTATTCATGTATGTTATCTTAATAAAAACCTTAGTTTCTATGTATTAGTACTTAGTAGTTTACTTATAAAAACTCGTTAAAAACAGACGCAGTGTGGACACTTGTTCGGTACTTATAATACAAGTCCTCCAATATGTCCCTAGTCAGTGTTATTCATTTTAGTAACAAGTTCAACCCTTTTCTTTTCATTTATTTTTCATTTGTATTGATAATTAGATAACGTTAAAACCCTAATAGGACTTTAAACATGTTTATACTATAAACCTACTAGTCTAACATCTTTAGATATCTATTGTTCTCCATGATATTTATAACTATTAGGTCTGAGAATAAGTGTATAAATGATATAACTCAAATAAAAAACCCATTGTTACACCTTTAAAAAGTCATTAGTGGTGATTTTTTGTATTTTTTAACATGATAACACATAAACTTCATAGAAGGGAAAAAAATAAAAGTATAAAGGAATATGAAAGACACCTTAGGAAAATGATGTAAGAGATGATAAACAAGTTCTAAAACCGTGTTTAGATTCAAAAACCAAAGCTTTCACCAAGCTTTCAAGCTTATAACCCTAGATTAGGTTTCCAAAACCCTAATCTTTACTTTTTCTTCTTAATCCTTGCAAATGATGAACCAATGCTTGCCAACACCTTAGAATACCTTAAGATTGATGTGTAAAGGGTTGTATAATCTTAGAAAATCAAAGTGTGGATTTGTTTAGATGGCTTATTTGTGCCGTGAGTTTTGGGACAAAGAAAGGAAGAAAGAAATGAATTTTGTTAAGTGTAAGAGTATGTAAACTTTACTCATGCATGCATGCTTATTTATAGTAAAAATATCTCCCTAACTTAACCATGGTTACTTTCTAACCCTAGCTCATGGTTAATAAATCAAGTTGATAAAGGTGTAAGAGTACTTTTATTAAATATCTAGATATTATGTATAAGTGATGACTCTTGGTTCAATCCTTAGAATTTCGGCATATATAACATATATGTGATGTTATTTTAATTATTTTGGGTATTGGGTATAATCGTGGGTATTCGTTTAGGCGTAGTTAGGTTTTAGAACTTCCGGGTATGCCTAAACGCATTTTATTACGAAACGTAAGCATTTTACGTAGCCGATAAAAATAAGATGAACAAAGTCATTAATTATCCTCATAATAATCATATAACACTTGCTTGATGCAAACATTTAATCGTTTAATGCCCGTTTACATTGTATGATCATTTTCAGTTTACGCGATTTAACTTAACGTTTACGGTTTAAGAGTAAATGCGTAAAACCCTAAAAATAAATTGTGAATTACATAATGTCATACAATGACCTAAAATACGAGGTGTTATAGAGTTGTTCGGTTCCTAAAGATACTAAGCTGTTTGGTTCCTTAAGACAACGAGTTGTTCGGTTCCTTCTGACTAAAGAGTTGTTCGGTTCCTTCTAGCTACAGAGTTGTTCGGTTCCTTTTAACTTTAGAGTTGTTCAGTTCCTTCTAACTTTAGAGTTGTTCAGTTCCTTCTAACTAAAGAGTTGTTCGGTTCCTTCTAACTAAAGAGTTGTTCGGTTCCTTTTAACCAAAGAGTTGTTTTCTTTCTTCTAACACAAGTTGTTCGATTTACAAAGATATCATGTTGTTCGGTTCCTGAATAGACAACTTGTTCGGTTCTCATAGAGATCAAGTTGTTCGGTTCATTTTATAATTTGCACAACCATGACATTTTAATGAAACATACATGTTATATTAGCATGCTAATCATAAGAATATCATTTAGGCACTTAGATAACAACATTTAAGCCACAGAATAGACAAGTTTATTTGATTTCAAGCACGTACACACACTTTTGCACGAATATGAAAATAACATCAAACAATGGTGTTGTATGACCACTTAAACATAATCAACAAAGTAGTATTGAGCTCCATAACACAAAACCCAGAAACTTTTTACAATATTTTGCAAACACCTAAATTTTTGAACACATAATCACTCAAATCAGATACATATGATAAGCATACAAAGAACTGTTTATGACAAGTCCATTACACACCTAAAACTACAAAACCCCTAAACTAATTTGGCTTTTTAGCCAGTTTGATTTTCAAGAACCCTAATTTGAGAATTAGGGTTTTTCGAGATCAAAAATGGATGAAAACCAAA